>JAOEHY010011679.1:0-22338 GCA_025447955.1 Psilopsiagon aurifrons
AGGAGAGGCGACGCGGCCGCGGGGCTCGGGGCTCCGGGCTCCTCCCTCACAGACACCGAGAGGGCACCACCGCCGCGCTCGCGCCTTCCCGCCCCTGCGCAACGCTCGCGCACGCCGCGCCCCCCTCCTTCCCGCTACCCCTCCAACAGCCCTCAACCGCCGCCGAGCCTCCGCGGCACGTGCTCTCCTTGCCCTCCCGGGGAGCCAATGGGCGGCGCCCCGCGCGCCGCAGGGCCTTTATAAGGCTCCGCGCAGCGCGGCAGCCGCAGCCGTTGCGGCGGTGTTTGAGGGGTGGCCGTGCGTGAGGGGGTCTGGAGGCCGCTCGGTTCCCTCGGGACGCTTCCCTTTTCTGCCCGGTGCCCCGGGCTAAGCCGTCAGGGAAGGGGCCAGGTCTGTGCCCGCGCGGCCTGGGGCGGAGGAAGGGAGGAGGGGGTCGTGCCAGAGGCGGGCAGGCGGCTGGGAAGGGGCGGCCATGTCGGGGACGCGCGGCGCCTGAGAGGATAGCGCTCCCCGTCGCCGCGACTCCGGGCCCCGGCGGCGGGAGCGGCCCTTTGGTGCTCCGGGGAGCCGCGGAAGCAGGCGCTGGCTGCGGGGCTGTGCGCGGGCTGCTCCGGGCGTGTCGCCTTGCAGCTGGGTGGCTCCCATCAGGCGGCGGCGGCTCCGGGCGCCCGCAGAAGGGCGGCGTACGTTGTGTGCGTGTCTCCTCTCCTGTCGTTCTCTCTCCGTGTCGGAGCTCGTCGTGTCCTCTAACAAACTCTCTGCCTTGCTTCTTCCCCGCCCCCCTCCCGGGCTTCTGCTTTGTGGATGTTGGCGGCTTCTTGTTGTGACAGGAGAATGTGTGTATGTCCTGGGCCCAGGCGGATCGGTATGTATCTCCAACGGTACTCGCAGGAGCGCTGGGGTCGGATGGGACCTGGGGAAGGGGCTGCCGGGCCGGGCTGTGTCTTGAGGGCTCAGCTGGCTGGAGGGAAGTTTTAACGGTTCCACTTGTGTTGAATGTTTCTTACTCCTGTCCCCTTCCCTGCCCTCTCCCACAGGTTAGTTCATTCAGGTCTGTCAAGTGTGTGAGAAGCGTCGGGGATAAGCATTTTGAGCTGGAGCCATGGGTGTCTTCTGGCACAGTTAGGCAGGTGTTTGGGAGTACCTTTTAGTGCAGTGTTGGTTGGCCTTAATCACAAGCCTTTATTAGAAAAAAGGGTAATAAATGCTACAAACCCCATAAATTGACCGTTGACTCAGTATTTGCCATATTAAATTTGTAGCCTGAAAAGTAGCATTTGTACCCTGTTCTAGGCTTGGAGAGGTGTTTAATATTGGCTTGGTTCTAATCTCTTTAAATGATGGTTTGATTGTAAAATTTTCTGCTTAATCTCTTTTTGTAAGGAATTAGGGATCTTAAAGTAGTAATTTAAGAGCCATCTGGAGTGTCTTAGTTATATTTGGGATATTTATGTTGTGGAGGTAAGTGGAGAGACTTCAATAATTTCAGGCTGCCAAACTTTGAACTTCTCAGTCAACTAGGATTTGTTACATCTGATACATGAGACAGGCTGATACGTTAAGATGACACGGATCTACTGTAAATGGTACAAGCTGTGGAAAATTTGAGGCCAACTTCTTACTACTTGTTTGATTTCATGTAATTGATAAACTAATGGTTAAAAATCAGCAAAACATCCTCTGGCGGCACTGCAGAGCCACTTTCAGAGCAGTGCATTTGTATTTTTGCTTCATCATGGATCGACAACATAGCTGTCAGAACAGTTGTGGTACCATGTATTGATTCAGTTGGAGACTAATGGGAGACTGGTGCTGAATCTTAAATGTGGGCACATCCAAAGAACTTTGAGGTTCCATAAGCAAAATTGCTGCTTTTAGAAGTCATGTGAAGAAATATAGAGATCTGCTACCAAAATAGCACCCTTTATATTGGAAAAGCAGTGAGATAGATTAAAAAAAAATCTGTATTTGGAGTTGCAGGGTTTTTTTTCCTGTCATGCAGTATGTGTGTGAGGCCTGGGCTGGAGAAACAGACTTTCTGGGAAGCAAATAGTTAACGAATTTAGTATGCATCTGGAAGTTTGAGCCAGTACACTGCTGCAGAGTGTCTGGGCATCTGGCTATGGTCCACAGGACTACAACCAGGAGTTCCTCCTGGTAGTTGAACAGCAGAAAACTGCTTAGTTCATTCTTCATAGCTGTCAGTGCAAGACCTGGGAGAGGTCAGTGCATAAGAATTAAAATGCTAAGTAAAGACTGACAGGCCGTCTTTAATACTAGGAACCCAGTGGAAGGGGTAGAGACATGGATTCCATTCTACTTTCAGCACTTGTGTCTTGTAACAGAGAAATAGACTCTGCTGATGATTACTTAAGGAGAGCAAGCAAGCTTGGAGGGAAGAATTGTAACTTGCTTCTTTTTCTTGCAACACAGAGAATGGGGTGAAGCTTCATATCTTTCCAGATATTTCAGCTGGTCCAGAGGATCAGAGTCCTATATTGGAAGCTATGGGTAGTTTACAGGTTGCAGTTCCTCCTTCAGATTGAGTATTGGGAATTACTGCATATTTTACCAGACTTGTGCCTCATGAAATACTTCTATGTTTGCTTGGCAAAAAAAAAAATCAATTTAGTGACTGAAGCACCTTGCACAACACAGGAATATATAGCTTTTCAGCTGAACAATTTAATCTGACATACAGTGGTTCTGGTAGATTAATACTTATGACTGCAGCAAGCCTTGTATAAGGTAATTTGTAATGATCTTCTCTGAGAAGCTTTGATGATGAAACAAAAAGATGGGAAGAAAATTGAATTTCCTTAACTGTGTACTTCACACAAGGCACAGTTCAACTTTTTCTGCTATGTATTTCTGAAGTAAACACTGTAAAAGGCTTCCTGAGATGAGGTATAGTGAATAAAAGATTTAAGAGGCACTCACAGTAATGTTGTGGCTGGTTATGTAAAGGGGGGCAAGAAAGAGTATGCTAGAATAATCTTTATTCAGAGGAATGCAAAACTATAAGGAAAAATTTTAGATGTGGTAAAAAAGTAGTAGATTCCTTTTCTTGGATATTTAATAGTTTATCTTACAGGAGAACTAGCTTTAAATTATTGTACAGGGCTCTATTCTACTCGTGGAAGCAAGCAGAGCTTGTATGTAGTCCTTCACTTGAGTAACTTAAAGCAATTTATAATCCTAAAATTTCTGGGGTCAATGAGCTATTGGTAGGATAGATGAATCTACTTCCTGTATTTTTATCTGACAACCTAGAAGATTGCGGCATAGACTGCTGTGGCTGTTTGGTATATGTACACCATGGTGCCACACAAACTTGAAACTTTACATGTGAAAGCGGGAAGAAGAAACAAAACCTGCTACAGGATTGTGGTTGCCTAAAGAATATCTGCTGTCTGTCACCCTACCGCTTGCATTTTGTATTCTAAGCAGTCTTCTTAAACAGTTATGTCATTTCAAATGTCTTTCTTGAATCTTGCTGTTAGATATTTTGTCTCGTTAGCCTTATAGAGTTTTCGTCCCTGTGTGCCAGATCTGACTCTGTCAGCTGGGAAATCACCAGAAAACAGATCTCCATAAAATTCTTGTAGAAGGTAGCAAAAATGTGGAGTGTTCCATGCTAACTGTTGTCTTAACTTCTGTTTGAATCTGCGTTGTCTGTCTGGATATGTTCAGTTCCTGCCAGCTGAATGGGTATAGGCACTAAAGTATGTATGCTGAACCAAAGTACGATATAGTGTTTTTGTTACAGCCCAATGCAGTGTCTATAAACAAGCATCTCTAAATACCTTCTCATTCTCAAGACCCATGAAACTAAGCTCTATATAATAAGCAACTTTGTTAGAGACTGTAAATGTCTTAATACAGGGCTCTGGGGAAAAAAAAATCTGTTAGCTGTCCCCCTAAGCATAGTTGTTCTCTTGTCTTTCAGCAATTCCAGTCCGAAGTTCCAGGCTACCGTTGTTGTCTGATGCCATGCCAGCACCAGCTCATCTGTTTCCATTGATCCGTAACTATGAGATGAGCAGAATAGGCAGTACTGTGTGTTACTGCCACCATAAACATCTGTGTTGCTTATCATCTCATTTTACTCACAGTCACTTCAGATATGCACCTCAGAAGAAGTTTGCAGCACTTTATAGGCCAAAGGAGAACTTTAATCACTTTATTCACGCAAGGGATTATGCTTCCACGCCACAGAGATTTTACCTCACTCCTCCACAGGTCAACAGCATTCTGAAGGCAAATGAGTACAGCTTCAAAGTCCCAGAATTTGATGGTAAAAATGTAAGTTCTGTTCTTGGCTTTGATAGCAACCAGTTGCCTGCTAATGCCCCAATAGAAGACAGGAGGAGTGCTGCCACTTGCTTACAGACAAGAGGGATGCTTCTGGGTGTATTTGATGGCCATGCAGGGTGTGCCTGTGCTCAAGCTGTCAGTGAAAGACTGTTTTATTACATTGCTGTCTCTTTGTTACCTTATGAGACTTTACTTGAAATAGAAGATGCTGTGGAAAGTGGCAGAGCTCTGTTGCCCATTTTACAGTGGCACAAGCATCCCAATGATTACTTTAGCAAAGAAGCTTCCAAGCTTTACTTCAATAGTCTAAGAACTTACTGGCAGGAGCTGATTGATCTCAACAGTGGAGAGACTACTGATGTGAAAGAAGCTTTAATTAATGCTTTTAAGAGGCTTGATAATGATATTTCTTTGGAAGCTCAAGTAGGAGATTCAAATTCTTTTCTCAACTACCTAGTATTGCGAGTAGCATTTTCTGGTGCAACTGCCTGCGTGGCCCATGTGGATGGTGTTGACTTGCATATTGCAAACACAGGTGACAGTAGAGCAATGCTTGGGGTTCAGGAAGAAGATGGATCTTGGTCTGCAGTTAATTTGTCCTATGACCACAATGCACAAAACAAAAATGAAGTAGAGCGTGTGAAAACGGAGCATCCAAAGTCTGAAGAGAAAAATCTTGTGAAACAAGATCGTCTCTTAGGTCTTCTGATGCCTTTCAGAGCTTTTGGTGATGTGAAGTTTAAATGGAGTATTGAACTTCAGAAGAGAGTAATAGAATCAGGCCCAGATCAGCTGAATGAAAATGAGTATACAAAATTTATTCCTCCAAACTTTCACACACCCCCATACCTTACGGCTGAGCCAGAAGTCATATATCACAGATTACGGCCACAGGATAAGTTCCTGGTTTTGGCCACAGATGGGCTGTGGGAGACGATGCACAGGCAAGATGTGGCTAGAATTGTTGGGGAGTACCTCACTGGTGTTCACCATCAACAGCCAATAGCTGTTGGTGGCTATAAGGTAACTTTGGGACAGATGCATGGTCTCCTAACAGAAAGGAGAGCAAGAATCTCTTCAGAGTTTGAAGATCAGAATGCAGCAACTCACCTGATACGTCATGCAGTGGGTCACAATGAGTTTGGCACTGTGGATCATGAGCGACTGTCCAAGATGCTGAGTCTGCCAGAAGAGCTGGCTCGAATGTATAGAGATGACATTACAATTATTGTGGTGCAGTTCAACTCGCATGTTACAGGTGCATGTCAAGATGAGGAACTGTGAGGTTTAACATAGTAAACTAGTTACCAAAGTTGTAACAATGGCCAGTATGAGGAGCTAAAAAAACCAACCACCCAACAATAAACCCCCCCAAACCCTCAGCAAACGAATTCATTGCTCACTAGATTCAGCAAATCTATTGTTCCTGCCTTTCGTCAGAGCTCTAAATACATGGGAGGGTGCTATTGACCCAATAAAAACTTGAAGAGGGTGTCACAGCTTGTAAAAAGAAGTTTTTATAATAACTTTGCACTATTGATTTCATGAATGCTGCTGGAACAATGTCTTGAATTTGCTAGGCTTGGATGAGGGAGGGAACGAGGATAAAGAATTAGCTATCAAAGATCTGGCTGTTCAAGTTAAAAAAAGCCTGGTTATAAGTATCTGCAAGTATCTACACTATCTTAAAGAAGAGACGAGGTTAAAAAAAAAAAGGTATTACTGAATTCTTAGAGGGCTAATTCTTGCAAAGTAGATGTGGTTATTTGTGAGTATATTGTCTGCTGCTGCTTCTAAGCAGAAGGTCACTTTAACCAAGTAAGTCTTCAGTGTAACAAAGTTGTCTCACAGTGTCATTCACTTAAGGATAATTGTCTAAGTGTTGACTTTCAATGCAATTCTAAGCCACAATCAATACCTGAGATTCTGTTAGAGCTTAATTGTATCTTATGTATGGTAGCTTCTAAGCTTGTGCATTAATAGTTGGCTGTGGGCTTCTGCACAAGTTGTAGGGAAGTAATACATTACAACATGCGGTAAGATAACAGATAATTCTGAGGAAGTTTCAGTTTGCAGTATGAAGGAATTTTCAGACTTTTCAGAAAGTCAGTGTTGTTGGTCAAGACTGTGTTGGCTTTCCTGCAGTTCATGGCCTTCACGAACTCCGCCTTGTCTGGTGTTACCTAGTAACTGAATTTTCACCTGAAAAGATCAGCAAATCATTGCTAACTTCTGTGGCTTTGTAGTTGGCACTCATTTTCCCTTTGGCTATTTCAAATGCTCAGATTTAATGTCTTGAACTAATATTTGTAAGTCAGGTTAAAAAATGTATGCATGTTTAGTGGCTTTTCCTAGCAGCTTCTTCATTAGCAGCTCTGTATTTCTGGGCAGCTGGTGTATGCATGTTAAGTCTAGAATGCTATCACAAGAGCAGTCTCTGAAGTGCGTCTCCCTAGCTTGTAATGGTTAAATTTGAACTTAAAAGACTGCCTATAACTTGTGTGCCTAAAGCTGTTGGGCTTGTAACCGTAAAAACTAGGGACTAGCAACTAATTTATCAGTTACAATTACATCTACTCTAGGTTTGTCGCATTGTATACAGATGTATTTTAACCTGCCCTAAGGTTAAAATCTGAAATGCTGGCTGAAATACCAGCCCTTGATGACTGGCAGAATACATGTAATGTGATTCCTGTGGTCTGGAGATCTGTAGGTCAGCTTATTTCAGTTTACGAAGGTATTTCTGTTAAAATACCTGCCTAGCTTTCATCACAGCTAATTGACACCTCAAAGATTTAGCCTGCTCTGGTTAATTGAGTAATGTGGCATTTTCTGTTGCATACGGATATTGCCAATTGATGCTACTGTTACATGGGGCACACTTGGTTTGAGCTGTCAGCCTGTGTTACAGTAAACATTGGCTCCTCAAGACTCTCAAATGCTATATGTACTTAGTGGCCTGCAGCTTTAACTTGTCTTTTTCTTTAGTCAGCTTCAAACATCAGGATCAATGTTGCTGTAAGGCTAATATCTAAGTTAACATTCAAGCTGTGCACAACCCTTCTCTATTTGAAGGGAAAAGGGGAGCTCTGAAATGCTTAGACAAGTACTGGATATTGACATTGCTTCTGTATGTTGTGTTTTGGTGACTGTGTCATTAGCTAGGTCATAGACTTTGTTCTATCATTCAAATACAGTATGTATCTGAACTGTTGCAGTATTTAACTTCCTTACTTTTTTTACTGTTAAAGCTCTGTTACGTGTATTAGTGTATTTAACCTGTGATTGTTAATATGGATTTGGTACAAGTCATTGGTAGAAGAAATAAACATTGGTCCCATGGATACAGCTTTTATTAAGGAAAAGCTGCTTTTTGTAATAAAGATGCATATGTATGGAGTCATAAAAAATCTTTATGTATTGCTTGGAGACTTGCTCAGTATGTATGCAGTGAGCAGAAGCAGCATAACTGCCTGATCAACAGGTGATCTGAACAAACACCTTTTAACAGATTCCAATAAAATGATCAATTATGCAGAAACCCATGTGTATTGGATTGATCTAGAGTACGATAGCAGTTCTGCTTGGGCTGAAGGTTATGAATTACTTGTATTTCAAGAATGTGTTGTTTTCAAGTCCCTCTTAAGAACAGACCAGATGGCCAAATCAAGCAAAGTACAAATGAAGGCTTGAAGTGAGGCTTGAACCCCTGCATAGGCCTGCTGGTGCTGGCAGCAATGTTCATATTGTTCCCTCAGTATCCCTGCATGTCTTGAGTCCCATCATCTCATGATTTCCTTCAGGAGCAAGTGCTGCAGATAAAACAGTATAGCTTGGAATTTCTGATTATGGACTGTACCCTATATAGAGCAGTGCAGCATTTCATAAACAATCCAAAATGTGCATTATTAAAATGCTTAAGCATGAATTGATGGTAAACTAAATAGAAACAGCTGCAGGTAGAGGTCATGTTCCTTTCATGCTGTCTATCAGATTGCATTGCAGAAAGGATGGCTGTACATGCATGTGATTACTTGTCCAAATAAGGATTTCACAGCTGCAAATACATGGCTCAACCCAGGATGGCGAAATCTTGACAGTCAACACAGGCTGTCATTGCATCCTTCAAATTTTCAAAATTGTTCTGAATGAATGTGTCAGCAGAACTGTTTAACAGTAATACTAGGTAAAAGAGGAGTGGGAAATCTTATCTTAGTCTATGCTTCTAACTTAAGGCTCTGTTAACGCTGTTCCTTTGTGTTCCAAGTGGCATATGCATTCTGTTTGCTTTTGACAGTATTGTACAACTACTATTGTGATAACTTCTATATTCTCTGCTTGCCTTCTATGTGTATGGCTCGGTGAGTACAGAACTTAATTTTTTTTCCCTTTCCTCTCACTTCTCATTGCAGGGCAGAGTTTTGCATATGGCAGACACATGAAACATGACACATAAGACATATGACAGCAAGGAGCATAGTCTCATCAAGAAATGTTGTTTGTAATTAGACTCTTAAACTCTGGTCCCTTTACTTAGAATAATTCTGGAGTGAGAGGATGGCTGGGTAACTGTTTTGATAAGTGCTCTGCAGATTGGCTTGCCTGATCTGTTCCTTCTCAAGAGGTAGGCATGTTTGTAATGAGGTTACCTAGTGGAGATGGATAATTCAGGTTTCTAGTTCTAACCCTCTGTGGTGTCTATGCTCTCTGATGCAAACAGTCCATCTGGTTTCATGACTAATAAATGCCATTGAATTTGCACCAGTGACCACTGTGAGCCTAAACTACTGAATGCTGTCAGTGCTGCTGCACAGCAGTCCAAAGCAGTGCTAGCATAAAGCTTTTTGGGTTGCCAGGGAAGTTGGCATCTTTTAATTGATTTGTTTGATCCTTATGTCAGAAACTTGTGCAGCTCCTGATTGTTGTTCAGTAAGCCACAAATAGAAACAACATCTGTGGAGTTGGAAGATCTGGCTGATATGCTTTGTCTTTAATTTCAAGAAGCTCAGGACAAAGCAGATCCCATGGGTAGGACAAGGAGCTTTTTTCCAGCCTGCCAAATGGCACACTGCAGCTTGATGCACATCAAAGAAGTTGGGTTTAACTTCAGAAAATGAGAAAGTTCGAAGTGCCTGTGTCCAGAGATCCATATCTGTGCTGAGTGGTGCTTTAAGCTGCAGCTAAAACTGTAGCTTGAAACCATTAGGTTGTGGACTGTACCCCTGTGCAGAGCAGTAAAACATTTCATAAACAGTCTGAAGGCCTGGCTGATGCTTTTGTGTGTGTGTGTCCTGTTCAGGGGAAGTTAAAGAGAGAATTCATTATTGTGTATTTGATCCTATGTTAAAACAAATGAACTTCACATGAAGTGGGCATTAGAATGCATTTATGGTTTCTTATGCTAGGTTAACTTGTCCTTTTATGGGTTTTTTGGTGGTGTTTGTTTGTTTGTTTGTTTTTTGAAAGCCTTCCTTAGCCAAGTGCCCTTTATTTCAGGTGGTTCTCCTTTCTTGTTTCACTTTTTATTGAACAGCGAATGCAGGATGAATTAATGTCTTTCCTAGCACTGAAGTATTTAAGGAAAAAGGCTTGCTAGTGTGTTCTGGATTAAATTATTTGTTCAAGTTACAGCATGTTTAATTGCTGTGCAAACAAGTAGATGTTGTCCTTTTATCAGAAGTGTGTTTTCAAATACAATCTATGCAAACTCATTGGTAGAATAAGTTTAGTATTAACCTGATTTACCAAGCCTTGATTAGGTAGCTATTTCTTGTGTCTTACTCCTTTTAAATACGGTATTAATTAGTTGGTAGTCTAAAGCTAAACATAGAAATGTGCTTTCTTCAAATACCTGTGCAGTGAAAGAAACACTTGGGTTCACTTAACTTTTCTCCTATCACAACCATTTAGGTATCAAACATTACTAACAGCTGAGGGTTTTTTTTTTAACTGCTGTCTTACAAAAGCCGGAACTTGGAACTAGTTCGTGAGTTGCGCTTACCATGGGAAGTAGGTTCTCAAGGGAGGGGAAAATAGGCTAAATATTGTATTAATCCTTTGAATAGAAAAACCAACTTGAATTTTGGTCCTTCTGTTTGACATTTCATCATGTAAATGCTGAAGCATAACCCATGTCAATTGTAGTATGTTACTTGAACAGAGGAAACTTAAGTAGCAGAACTGAACTTGACAGCCTTCAGTCGCAGTAAATTGCCCACTCCATTGGCATGGTGGCAAGTCCAGGGTCATACTGGCAATGCAGTAGATCAGATTATGTTCTTGGCTTATTAGGCAGGTTGTGCTTTCTGTTTTATTTGCTGCTTATATGTATTTTAATATATTGCTTCATGGTTGGAAAGGAAAACCTGACTTTTGTAATTGGATCACAAATAGAGCGTAAATTGGCAGGATTATCATGCGAAAATAAAAGCAGTCTGAGATGGAGAAATGGTCTGTTCTCATCTGTCTTGCAAGGTATGAGGGTAACAACACCTCAAAACTTGTCTCATGTATTGATCAGTGTGCAAGTCTTCTGAAACTGCATTTAATTGCAGATGAGTTGCCTAGTCAGTCATGAAGCCTTCCAGGATTACATAAAACAACAAAAGAAAAGGCAGGCTCTGTTCAGTAAACCTTGAGAGCCAGATGATTTATTTAGCTTGTGGCAATTTACAGGAAATGAGTTGGGTTTGTTTTTGGACTTCAACAAATAAAAAGCTACTCCCCTCAAAAAATTGGGACTACACAGTTCAAATATGCAGGGTGGCCTAGATTTCAGATTATTTTGGAATGGTTCTCCTTATGTTCTGTCATTCTGTGTTGATGTGGAGGGGGAAGGTGAAGAAAACGACCAAGTGTTCATCTATCCTTAGGGTTCCTACTCTGAATAATCTTTTACAGGTTGCAGGGAATGTTTCATGCAGCAGGCTGTTTGCTGTCATCATGGTGGGTCTTTGAACAGAAAAATGATCCTTGGTTTATAGAGCTTTTATTAGATTGCATAGCTAGAAAGTTGTATTAAAAAAAACTTTGCCAATGCCAAACTATTTTTATATAGCATCATGAATGAACTGTTTAGTTTTAGTATCCCATATATGTACCTGAGGGTAGCATGTATTTACTTGGCATCTTAATTGCAAAATTAATCCAGTTAGGTCTGTTTGTCATGTCACATGGTGCTGCAAGACAGGAAAAATGCGTAATGAGAAACAGGGAAATCATTGATGTTAGCAGGAAGGCAACACATGAGCTGGGACACAACCATGGATTAAGTTCAGTTTCATTCAAGGGCTCTGTATATTGATGAAATGAGTCAGATGCCTGTGACTTTGTCAGAATTGTTGCAAGCCTAAAATAATTTTGTAGGTCTTCCCTGTAGTCCTTTGGTAATACTTCATTGCCCACTGTGGTGGCTAATGTAAGAGTACTGTTTTCAAGGATTTTACAGATTATGTGAAAGCTGATTAAAATGGCTAATGATGACAGTGTTCCCAGCAGCTGGGAGAGGAGTGAATGGTGCTTCCCTAATAGTGTGTTTTAGAGGGGGAAAAGGTAAATCTTTATTCATCTCTTAATGGAAACTGACTGCTGTACAAGAGACCTAGCTATAGCTCAGGAGTGCCTGGTAGGGATCTATTAACTCCTGCTAAGAACCAAGGTTCATTAGTCTGCACAGCAATCTACGTTAAGCATAGCTCTACCACTCTGCTACTCTGGAAGTAGTTCAAATGTCCTTGCAAAATTCAGTTTTTCCTCTCTATACATAGTCATTGCCTGTTGTGGGCAAATACCTCACCAGCTTTATCTTAAGACACTGAAACTTGGGAACTTCTGCAAGTGTGCCTGGGTATAATGAGTGTTGAAGTTTCTATTACAGGTGGTAGAGCTGTATTCAATGCATGCTGTGGAGTCTCGTAGCTATTCAGCTTGCTCCACACCTACATTAAACCCCACTGAGTGTAATAGGAGCGTAGTAACCTGATCCACATATAGGCAGCTCTATTTAGGTATTGTCTGGAGGCAAATCCTAACCATCCTTTCCAGTGTCTTCAAGGATACAGTAGTCCTACAGTTTTTATCTGCCATGCTTCCGCATGATGACTACTTTTAGGGTGTTTAAATCCAGCATTGCCCCACATGTAGCTGTAAATAGCCTTATCCTAATGACCTGTCTTGCCCTTTAGCCCTTTAGGTATATGGAAGTGCATCTCAAAGTTCAGTGTAGTCTTTTGTGTTGACCTACACAGGTAGTGTGTAGAATATGGCAGTCATGAGCTATGGACTTCCTTTATTTTGCCTGTTACAGAGCCCTGTCAGTGTTGTTAACTGAGCAATGTGGGGTTTCCTTGGCATAACCTCTGAGGTCTGCACTTGCAAAATGGTGTTCAGGATTCCTTCTAGCTTAAGTGAGTAGGAAAACTAAGCTCACAATACAGCTAATCAGAGGAACTGATCTTTATTAACTGCCAAGCTCAATTGTAAGAATAGGTCTACAGAAGAGGTGATCCAGGTCTTTACAAAAAAAATGCTAAATTTGGAGGCAAATCGTTTCTATCAAAATAGTCCAGCTTATAAAAGGCTGAAATAAAGGAAGAAAATCAACCCTACACTACATAGTAGCTGATAGCACAAAAGGGAAATGAGTTGTTTTCTAGCAGGCAGCTTGGAGCACTGTAATATGGCATTGGAAGTCACACCTCTGCCAAACTGTCAGTGAATCTGATCAGAAATGCATACTGAGGTGCCATTCACTGCTTAGCAAGCACTGACAAGAAATAGTGAGACACTGTCTACATCAATGTCAGAAAGATAAATAAGCATCAAATAAAATTTGTAGGTGTTTGACAGATATGACAGTCTTTGGATTTTTGTTGTTTGGGATTTTTGTGGTGGTGGTTTGTTTGTTATATATTTGGGTCACATTTATATAATTTCATAGGAAATCACCTTCAAGCAGGTGAAAAGAATCTGTATTCTATAAAATCTACCACAGAAGGCTACTTGACTACCCCTGGTACTTTGTCAAAAACATGTAAGGAACTATTGTGGAAATCCAACAGACAGAAAAGTGCAAGGAGAGAAAGTCATACAAGATAATAATAACAAAACCCCTCCAGGTTGGTAGCTGTTATTCAAGCTGGTACTACTGTGTGAAGCCACTGTGGCATATAACATTTTCTGAATTAAGATTGCTTGAGCTATGACGAGGGTCCAGACATTTGGGCTGTATCATTACTGAATTTGTTATAAGACAACTTAGACAATTTTGAGGCCTGTTGTATTTGCTAACCTGTATTAAAATAGAAATGTTGAAGTGCCACAGGCCCCATTTCTCAATGCAGCAGCTCACAGGAGCCTTTGAAGCACGTCACAGCAGCGAGATTGAAAGCTCTGAAGTCACAGAATGATGAAAGTCCCTTTGACTGCAGGAAGGGTGCTTAGAAGCTCTCAGTGCAGCAGCCAGCTCTTAAAATATGACAAGCTGCTTAGCTAATGACGAGACAGAAAATGCACGTAACTGAAATAAGCAGTGAGTAGTTAGGAGACAGGTTCAGCGAAGCAACAGTATGTGGAGTTTTTCGCTATAGTACGTGGAAAAACTGAATGTGAATCCTAAAAAAAAATTAAAAATCAGTAAAGTAGGAAAATGTAAGGGGAGAAAAATCACGCCGCAAATGTCTTTAACATTGAAATTGTACACAGGAAAGGAAGATTGCATGTATGTAAAAACTTGGGCAGAAGGCAGCACAGTGGACTCTAATGATGTCAGATAGCTAGTAAGAGAAAGATTTTGTATCAGGGTTGGTGCTGCTGAGCAGGGTCTTGCTTAGAGAAAACCAAAACAGCAGCAGAGGCTGATGAGGTCAGTAATGGTTGAAGGCCGAAGCTGAACACACAAATACATAGGGTCAGGGACTTTTAAAAAGCCAGCAAGGACTCCACATGTTACAAACCACCACTTTTCTGATTTTCACACTGGCAGGGCACCTAAGTGCAGAAGAGAGAAAGGAAGCTGGGAGTGAGGAAGAAAAGAGGATCAGATGGACTAAGGAGAGGAAATAAAAATCGGAGCTGAGGAGCACCCATGGAAAAGCAGAAGTGGCACACAAGCTCACTTAACTGTTTTAATGCATTGTCAAGGGTAACCGTAATCACATTGTGTCTTTTTTCTTTGTATTAAACCTGGCTAAGGTTATTTTTCTCTATTCCCTCTTGTCTGTTACTTCATTTTCTGTCAAAATCTTCTAATTTTAAGGATGTCTGTGTGTTTTTTCAGAGACTTTTTTTGGGCACTAAGGCTGATGATGGTAGACCATGAGAAGTCATGTTTGCCTTACAATGTAGCTAAAGCAACTCTATGCTGGCATTCTCATAGTTGTTAAAATGTGAAAAAGGAAGTTTTGCTCTCATACATTCCACCGGTTGATGCCCAAGTGAATACTAATCATGTGGCATTCCCCTGTTCAACAAGTTTTTCTAGTTCTCAATACCTCCGGAGAATGCTGCTATCCTGAAGACAGAGTTCATTTTGTCTAAAATCGCTCTCGCCCAAGAGAAGAACATGCTGCAAGCATGCACATGGGTGTTCACATGCATTACTTAAACCGAATGCCTTCAGGGCACTTTGAGATCCTGCCAGTCCATCAGAGACAACTGGGTCAACGACTACCAAGAGGGAAGTAAATAATCAGATGATGGAGTTGTTTGCAAACCTGGGAGCATCACGTGATGCCTGGCAGCTACAGGTTCCCAGAACTAACATTTTTATCAGAAGTTGGCTTTCAGGGGTATTTAATTTCAAAAATACTTCTTCTGAGATAAATTTAGTTCCCAAAATACTCCACTGGTGGGGGTGGCAGGACAGTGAGTAAGTCTTTATTTATGATGTGATTGTTTGGACAGAACCTCCCAGGAACGTAAGGCCAACATACACTTGGACTTTGCAGTAGTGAATTGTTCACTTATTGACTGCACTAAGCAAAAAGACATTCAGGAATATTAGATTAGCAGGGGTGTTAATACATCCAGGTCTGACAGCAAAGCAGGGTAGGAATGCAAAACTCAAAGATAATAAAAAGCCTGACTCAGATCTTGGGCATAATAATGTAAGGGGCAGTCCTATATCTACTATGACAATAAAAACATTATTGGTCTGGGTGAAAGTTTGTAAAATGTGAAGTAAAGCATCCAATTTTACAGCTTAAAAAAACCTCCGAAAACCAAACAAAACCAGCACCAACAAAATCTTATCCATTGTAAGTTCAAAGTTTTCTTGTAAGAGTGGGGTAAAAATTAAAAAGCTAGTGATTTATAATAAAGGACAGAAAATGTTTGATCAAATTGATACCAGTTTTGATCTACTCCTGATTAGACCTACCCAAGATGCAGGTCTTTGCAGATGTATTTGTAGGAGGAAACTAAGAAGCAGCCAAAGTTACAATGGCTGCAAAAGGCATCTTGGATTTAAAACATATTTATTTTCATATGCTTTATTCTATTTGCAGGCATTCACACGAATGTTCTGAATTACTTTTGAGAGAAGCAGTGAAAAGGAGCAATAGTGCAAGTTCTTTAGTTACGAGGTTGTGGGTTGTTAAAATTTCAAGCTAAGCCACTATTTTGTCTCTTATAAAGTTGAATAAACATTCTATATCTGTGAGCTCCTTTCAGTTTACATCATCTCTTCTCTATTCCTTCCTTCATGGTCTGTAATTTGTCACCCATCAGTTAAAAAAGAGGGTCAGAATAAGGAGGAAAAGATGTTTTTAATTTTTTCTACGTGAAACAATTTAAAAAAACAGGCTGTGCAGCTCTTAAATGTGAGGCAAGTTCTGGGGGAATTTCATCATGCCCCTTTTCACGAAATCAGAGTCTACTGGGGTTGGCAGGGACCTTTGGAGATCACCTAGTCCAACTGTCCTGCTCAGCCCCCCTGACAGCTACGAGAAATTGCTGTTGCAGTTAAACCAACTGAAACAACTTCAGGCAGGTCAAGAGAAGTTTGGATAGAGCAAGCCTGACAAGCCTCAGTCCTGAGCCCTTGCAAACTTGACACAAAGCCTATGGCCTGTGACTAGCAATGGCTATGCAGTATTACAGGACTGTGTGGTTACAAATCCATGCTGGTTGCTGCTGGTCTCCGTCAGATGTTTGAAGGTGGTTTCCAGGAATACTTGCTTTATCACCTTCCAGGAGATAGGGATGAGGCTGACCAGCCTCTAGTTTCTATTTCCTCCTACCTACCCTTCTTGAAGATAAGAGTGACATTCACTCTTTTCTACTGTTCAGGACCCTCCCTGATCGCCATAGCCTCTTGAAGTTAATTTAGACATCACAATGACATCTACCAGTACTGCATGGATGCATCCCTTGAGGCCCCATATTCAAACTCCTTTTTTTAAAAAAAAGACAAAAAAGTGTTCCTTGACTCAATCTTCCTCCACTTCTCTTGCTCCAAGCTTTTTTACAGGTTTCAAGTCAAAACAAAGCAAAAGCGGCACTGACTACCTTGACTTTCTCCACGTTCTTTGTTACCAGGTTCTCAACCCCATTTGGCAGCAGGCCCACATTTTCCCTGGTCTTCCTTTTACAGCTGATAAACTTATAGAAATTCTTGCTGCCCTTGACATACCTTGCCAGATTCAACTACAGGTGGATTTTGGCTTTCTTAACCCTGTCCCTGCATTCTTGGACAGGGTCTCTGTATTCCTTGCAGGTCACCTGTCCTTGCTTTGGGCTCCTGTACACTTAATTTTTGTATTTGAGCTTTGTCAGGATCTCTTTGCAACCACCTGCTACTTTTGCTTGATTTCCTGCACACTGAAATGGATCATTCTGAAGTTAGAGGAAATGGTCCTTGAAAACCAACTGGTTCTCCTGGTCCTCTCTTCTCTCTAGGGATGCATTGCACAGGATTTTTCCAGGTAGATATCTTAAAAGACCACAGTCTGCTTTCCTGAAGTCCAGGCATTTATCCCTGTTCCCTCCTTGTGGGGTCCCCCACCATTTTGTGGTCACTGTAGTCAAGGCTGCCCATGACATTCACATGCCTGATTGGTTCTTCCTTGGGTGTAAGCATGGGGTCCAGCACAGTGCTTGCCCTCGTTGGCTTTCTCGTCAGCTTAATCATAGAATCACAGAATAGTTAGGGTTGGAAAGCATCTTAAGATCATCCAGTTCCAACCCCTCTGCCATGGGCAGGGACACCTCCCACTAAACCATGTCACCCAAGTCTCCATCCAGCCTGGCCTTGAATATCGCCAGGGATGGAGCATTCACAGCTTCCCCAGGCAACTCATCTCAGTGCCTCACCACCCTTACAGTAAAGAACTTCTTCCTTATATCAATCTAAACTTCCCCTGTTTAAGTTTTAACCTGTTACCCCTTGTCCTATCCCTACAGTCCTTATCACTACAGTTCCCTTCATCAGGAAGTTCTCATCAATGCACTTCAGTAACCCTCAAACTGCTGTGCCCTTCTGGGTTGACCTACCAGCTGATATCATGGTGGGGCAGAGTTTTGTTATAATGTAAGATTTCAGCATTTAATCAACTTTATCAAAACAGTCCTGGCTCTTGTAAAGATACTTGTTCCTGAATCATGCAGAGAGCAATAAAGACTGTAGTCATGATTATTTTTTTTCCTGAAGTCTGAATCAACAGCTCAAGTAATTTTATTTTGCAGAGGGAGCAGCAAATTAAGAAAATAGAAAAGCAATCAGGATAGCAACAGACTGATAAAAAGACAGAAACCATTTACCATACTCTGACTTATGATCCAGGAAGGAGAAACTGCTGCTTTTAAAGAAAATGAGTGAGCTGAGACTTGAACTTGAACTAACACCATTTACATGAGAGAAATCTTGAATGAAATTGCTCAAGTGAATTCAAGGGGGATTTTTACCGGATATCGTGAGGCATCTGGCAGCGTTTTACTCCTCTTTGACAGATATGGATTTTGTTCTTTAATCTGCCAGGCACAGCTGGGTAATTATAGGCAAGTTGCCCAAAATCATATTTTGAAACATGACCACTTGATTTGCAAACCTCAGGCTTTGCATTACTATTTCAAAGCCCATGCCCGTACAGGCTCAGAGTGCACATGAGCTCTTTGAAAGCTCAGCCCATCTGAAGATCGTGCAAGAGAAGTCACAACTGAACAAGCATTTTGCGTACTTGCCTTTCTTCCTCACTGTGTCAGTTCTACTCTTCTGCGGATTTTTATAGCCATAAAATAACAATGAGCCATAAAAAAAGTAAATGAGGTTATTTACAAAGCCAAATTAAACGGAGCTTTGTGGGTTATTTTGAAATTAGCACAGTAAATTAAAAATCCAGACTGCTGCTATAGCTTCATACAGTAACTTTATTGTACTGTGTAAAACTTTTTACTGACCTTTGCTCTTTTCTTTCAGCATCATCCAGCAGTCCTCAGGGAACCAATTTCACTTAATCACACCTTCCTGCCTGGGCAAAATGTGTTTGGCATCGTAACTAACTGAGTTAAGGAAAAGCCAAACCAGGTTACAATAACACAGTGATGGGCCTGCTTGATTAGTTAGGTGGTCTTTTTTTGTTTTTATAGGCTCTTCTTGTAGGCAGTTGGTCTTTGATGTTCCTTCCCTCTGGGTTCATTTCTAGTCACAAAACATCTGTTCTTTATGTAATTGGGAGAACTTGGGATAATGTAATTAAGCAAACATCCCCTTGCTGGTGAATCTTTTTCCTGATGGGAGTTTAGCTGAAAGAAGCACTGTTTCTTGATCAAGCAGTGATTATTCACTGATCTGTTTATCCTGGGTACCGGCCGACCAGGAATTGCAGGCTTCTTTTCTTAATGAATTATTTGTCAATTGGGCTCCTCCTTGTGGGTGATGTTTGTAGCACATCTCTGGGCAAACGCGGGCTGATCTGTGCAAGCTGCCTGGGTTTAGAAACAGCAAATCACTAACGAGTTACACGCAAAAAGCATTTCAGTCATATTCCAACACCCACTTCACGGCCGGGGTTCATGTGCAAGCCCAAGAGGCAGTTGGTGGTCATGTGCTCTGCAGGTGGTTTTGCAAAGAGGCAGTGCAAAATGGAAACGCTCTCCTGAGGAGACTTCGTTCCTTTTCTTCCCAGCTGTAGTGTTAGAAATTAAGCAGCAGCTTAAGTTGCAATGGTTGCAAGGTGCAATAAGGTCTCCCTGGAATTAGTTTTACATCAGCTGGAGATGCTGTTCCTAACAGAATCGGGTTTGGCAAAAGCAAGAACCCCGAGAGCAAACACTTCTTTGTGTCCCCAGTCAATGTGAAATGGTGGTGACCCAACCTGCCCACAGTTCCATTTCATGGTGATTTTTCAGTTAAATATTCTTTTCAGTAAAGCTGAAGCAATGTGCTGTGTTTTCAGCCCTTTAAGTATCATATCTGAATGTTATGCTGGAATGAAGAATCCTGCTGAAGTGGAAATTGTCCATTCAAGTCTGAAAAATTCAGTGGTTTACCTTAATAGAATTTTATAGATCTCTCTTATATGCAGTTTAACTTTGTTGTTCTGTCTTCTTATATTTATTTTCAATTACAAAACATTTGTTCTCTACCTAAAAATGAAAAGTCAAAATAAAATTAGGTCCACCTGAAATAAAACGAAGCAAAATCATTATCTGTCATCTTTATTCTCCTGTCCCTTTCCCCGTCCTGTAGCTTTACCCTCCTGGGTCATGAAGTACCACCTGAACCTCAGAGGAACCAAAGAAGTCACCAGGCCAGTAAGTTCAATTTTCCATGGGGATTTAGCTGATTATGTCCTTGGAACATGGTGGTGATCACAATGCTGCTGTGATTTTCCTAATAAAAATAGCTAGACTTGATTTTTCACTTAGCTTAGATTTACAACAACAGTGGAAATATGCTATGAAAATAATAATTAAAAATCAGTTTAAGTGATCTGCCTGATACATTATCTACTATGCATGAGTGCAGGAAAAAAGTGCACAGATATGGGAAGCTTTTTCTGTACAAATATTTAAGTAAATAAGCCAATCTCTTTGCTCTTTTTAATGAGAGAAGAGGACATTCAACAGCAGTGTGAGGAAATAAGAGTAAGAATTATGAAAGAAAGGTTTTCTTATCATCAACCTATTGATTGTCTTGTCAAGAGGGAATGAATCAGTTATTGTCTTTGTGTCATTGTCACAGAGATAATGAGGGCATAAACAGCTTTAGTACTTGCAGGATTTTATAAGTACATTTGGAAATCAGAATGACTTGCATAGTATTAAGATAAAAGCTGTTTTGAACACATTAAGCTGTAAGTTGTTTTAGGGACAAATTGTTTTTTGATTGTAAGCTATGGGTTTCTTGTACCTTTCTCGAAAAAAAATAATATGTTGGCTGTGGAGATGCTATAGAAGATAGAGAATGCTGGAATATA
Organism: Psilopsiagon aurifrons; assembly: GCA_025447955.1. Taxonomy (NCBI): domain Eukaryota; kingdom Metazoa; phylum Chordata; class Aves; order Psittaciformes; family Psittacidae; genus Psilopsiagon; species Psilopsiagon aurifrons. The sequence goes on from JAOEHY010011679.1 coordinate 20,733, forward strand.
GGAAGAATGATGTAGTAAATATATAAATATGATCTATGGATTTATTAGCAGCCAATCTAAACAAGCCTTTCCAGCAGAAGCTCATGTCACTGTATTGCAACTAATGCAAATTTCTATTCCTGAAAGACCTACAGGAAGACACCTTTTAAAATTCAAAATACATAAGTTCCTTGAAAGAAGAATAAAGTACTCTGACCAGTTTGAAAAGAACAAACAAGGTAAAGAACTGGAAATTATATTAATGGACAGATCTGATTTAGGAGAGAAATACTGATACTTGAATGGATAAGCATGAAATTATGACCTGCCTGCCCATCTCTCCATGTTGAGGATGATCAGTTCGTGGCAAGACATGCATAGGTGCTCTTTTAGTTTGAATTTTGTCTCTTTGATTAGTCCTATGTTTTATGAGCGCTCAGTCCTGACATTTATGGGACATTAATTCTACTGTTGTTCTAAAAATAACAGAACTACTGGCACTGAACAAGTCCACAGGGATGTGATAAAGTCCCCATCACTGGAGGTTTTAAAGATATGAATGGACTGGGTGGTAACTAATCTCATCTATGCTCCCTTTCCTCTGAAAAGCTGGACCTGATGATCTTCTGAGGTCCTTTCCAGCCAGAACCATTCAGGCAAATCGCACAGTCTGTAACCCAGATGTCAGCCTAGAAAGAAATACTGCTCCCCTGCAGTAGAGGAGGACTTTGGAAAGGGAACTTACTGAGATGGCTACAATTGGGAAAGAGGTGGATTTGATGAGTGGACTGTTCAGCTCATGAGGTCACATCCAGAGAGTAGTAATCAGAAGCTCAGTGTTCAGATGGAGATCTGTGGTGTCCCTCAGGGATCTGTACTGGGACCAGTACTGTTTAATATCTTCATCAGTGATGTAGACAGTTGGATCAAGTGTGCCCTTTATAGGTTTGCAGATGACACCAGTCTAAGTGGTGCAATTGACATGCCTGAGGGGAGGGATACCATCCAGAGAGACCTGGACAAGCTCATGAAGTGGCCCATGTGAGCCTTGAAGGTTTAACAAGGCCAAGTGCAGGAGCAATCCCCAGTATCAATACAGGCTGGGGAATGAAGGCATTGAGAGCAGCCCTGCAGAGAAGGACTTGGGGGTTCTTTCATCCACTTGGTAGATGAAAAACTGCACGTCAGCTGGAAAGTGCAATCTTGGCTCAGAAAGCCAGCCATATCCTGGGCTGCATCCAAAGGAGCATGGCCAGCAGGTCAAGGGAGGTGAATTCGCCCCCTCTACTTGCTCTAGTAAGAACCCACCTGGAGTACTGTGTCCAAATCTGGAGTCCCCAGTACAGGAAAGAGCTGGACTTAGAGCAGGTCCAAAGGAGGGACACAAGAGTGATCAGAGGGATGGAGCATCTCTGCTATAGGATCATAGAATCATAGAATAGTTAGGCTTAGAAAAGACCTTAAGATCATCCAGTTCCAACCCCCGTGCCAAGGGCAGGGACACCTTACACTAAACCATGTCACCCAAGGCTATGTCCAACCTGTCCTTAAACACCTCCAGGGATGGAGCATTCACAACTTCCCTGGGCAACCCATTCCAGTGCCTCACCACCCTTACAGTAAAGAA
>JAOEHY010011679.1:23650-34897 GCA_025447955.1 Psilopsiagon aurifrons
CAGCATGCCTTCCAGGAGAATCTGCTCCAAGATTTTGCCAGGCACAGAGGTGAGGCTGACTGCTCTGTAGTTCCCTCAGTCATCTATTTTCCCCTTCTTGAAAAAGGGGGTTATATTTCCCTTTTTCCAGTCGCTGGGAACTTCACCTGACTGCCATGGTTTTTCAAATATGATGGACAGTGGCTTAGCGACTTCATTTGCCAGCTCCTTCTGGAGTTGGGCAGACCCTTTAAAGAAAGCAGTGGGATTTGCAGTATTGATTTTTACAGCTGTAAGGAGCAAAGCAGTGAAGGAACTGCAGTTCATCTGCCTGGGAACTCTATTTCCTACCAGATGCAGGCTCTAGTAAAGAGTGTCACAGGATGCTACAGACTTTGGAATGCTTTTCATTCAAAACAGGACATCCAAAAAATGAATAATAGGCTGTAGTTCATCCCCAAAAGACCTGGGATAATCTGAAGTCACCATTGTCTTATGACAAGGATTTAGGTCCTTCCTCTCCCTTTTAAATGACGCTGAGCAATTTGGAAAGCTGTTTACTCAAAGTGGCTATCTGGTGCCTATGAAAATTACTTTCCCAGGGAAATAACTTTTTTCCCTGTTCTTCACCACTAGCTTACTGCTGGACCTGGGGCGCAGCCGTGATTGTGCCAGGAGCGGCAAAACCTGCGAGGGATGGCCCTTGGCTGTGGTCAGGAAACGAGAAATAAGACAGGGGGCAGCATCCGCTCACTGTGCGCTGGGCGGCTGCGCTCCGGGGCCGCCAGCGCTGCGCTCCGGCTTGGTCCGGGCGGGCTCCGCCTCGGCCGCGGTGAGGGGAGCCTGGTGGGGGTGCCGTCGCTTGGGAGATTTTGCGAACACAGGAAATGGGACAGAAGTTTGGTTTCTTTGTGATCAGCTGGAGTAGTTTCTGCGATGGCCGCCGATCAAAGCAACGGCAGCCTCACCGGTGAAGTTACTTACATAGATATGAAAGTGTTCTGGGGGAGGAAACCTGCTGCTGCATAATTGGCATAGTGCTCGTGGCTGGAACTGGGTGCTCATAAAAGAAGTGGGGACAATAAATGGAACATCTGACTGTGGACTTCTGTAGTATCATGTACTATCTGGAGCACTGATTTCAGTTGAAGCAGATCAAAAAGTGCCAACTTTATTGTTAGCTTTTATTGCTTTATTGTCCAGTTTATTGCTAATCTAACCAGTTACTTCTCCCCAGATGTATGTACAGGCCCCTTTTTCCTGGCTATAGACAGTGTTGTTTATGGAAGGACACAAAGAACTGCAGGTTGCTGTGACAATTTGAATAACAGAACGCACATACAGTAATTTTCTTCCAGTGCCATAGATTAAGGCTTGAACTGGAAAAAGAATTGAGTCAATTCCCGAGCCTCCTATTACTTAATATACAAAAGGGAGCAGCAACAACTCCTTTTTTGACCCTGGGTACCTTAAAGCTGGCATCTAACAACCTCCATCTTCCTGGAAGAGGGCCTGAGAGAGGGCTGAGCACTGGCTGGAGACCAGAGTGTTGAACCCAGCTGAGCTCTCCATGCTCCCTTGCCAGCCCTGGGGCTTTGTGCACAGGTTTATCCATCTGGCTGCCAGGTGTCCACAACCCTGGCAGGTTGCTGCCTGCAGCTTTAAAGCAATTGCCTGCCACATGATGATGTGTATTGTGCTGCAAGGGAGAGAGGTGTCAGCTTCAGTCTCCATCTTTGTGTGGTGTCTGCTGGTCCTGGTGTACACCGTGGAGACCTTCAGGAAGCACAGGATTCCCAGGAGGTCAGGGCAGGCTGCTAGGCTGCCGTCAATGGGCTTGCAGCAGGGGCAGTGCAGTGCTCTCCAGCAGTTTTTTAAGGTGATGGCCTAGTGCCTCTTCCCCTGTGTTAGCACACCGGAACGCAGCACAGCATCTTCCTCAGACAGGGTTGGATAACAGGTATCGTCCCTTCTATAGCCTGTTGAAGTGCAGGGGAGGTTTGTCATTCCTTGAAATTGGAACAAGATTTGTCCTTGAGGGCTATATTCAGAAATTAATTTAGACAGGTTGGAGGTATCTAGTCCAGAAGTAACTTACTCTTCCTAGACATTTCCCTTGAGCTGCAATGCTGCCTACTGAGATATTCTCAGACCAGGACAGCAGGTACAGGGCTTCCCTCAAAGGTCAGATTAGGGGAATTAGCCACTGTGGTGCCAAGTTAATTGTGGTACCCAGTCCAGAAGACGCACAATATATGTGTTTATGGCAAAGGGCACAACGGCACAAGGTGCTACTACAGCTATCACCTCCTCACTGCTGCAGAGCTGTTCATGCCTACTGTCTGTGACTCCTTAATAGAAGCACAGCCATAATATCACAAGAGGGAGCCACAGTGTTCCCTCATCCTTGTCAAATGTCCTTACCAAAACCATCACATTTTTTCTAGAACTTCTCAGTCCCTTTCTCTCTGAAGTCCCACATCTCTCCCATCCGACCATGAAATAGGATGCAGTTTTGACAGAAGGAGGGCTTGTGCTCCTGTCTCTCATCCCTTCCCCTGCTTTAGCAGTTATTACAGCTTCCTGAGAGCTGGCAGATATTTTGAGCTCGTGCCTCTTGCTTCCCAAGGAGAGCTCATCACAAGACAAACACATAAAAGGTGGGTGCCACTTCAAAAGAAACCAGAGGCTCTTGCTCTACTCTTTGAAAGAAGTGATGTAGGTACCATTTCTCTGAAGGATTCCTGGATTTGGGTCCCCCAAGGTTGCAAGCACCTGCCTGCAGTCCTGAATTAATCCCCTCAGATCCTCAGAATAGCAGCCTCATTCCTCCACCTTGGTTTTTACTAATAAAATGTTAGATGCCCATACACTTTATGTGATAAGGCCAGACACCTCTGAAAAACCCTCTACTCCATCCCATGCAGTGTATGAACATCCAATTTGTAACAGGGAATCCTGTGTTCTATTCAATATTGACCAATTTAATTGTCTCCTTACTGGTTTGCTAGGGATTTGGGTGTTTGTGTTTGAGTTTGTATGTGTTGTTTTTTCCTATAGGGTATGTATTTTAAACTGTTTGTTGGTTGTGGGTCCAGTCTGCAGCTGTTCTAAATATCTTACTGAGTTAAGCCAAGTGAAGCCAGTGGTTTGGTACCAGGATAACTCAGTTTCTCCAGCCACCCCCATGGCCAATCACCTGTCTCTAGCTTTTTAATGGCCTCCAATTACTTCATCCTCATGTTCAAATAGAAAGAAAGATGCATGACATTAAAAGGAAATGTCTCTTTCCAGTTCTTCACCTGCATAAATTTGAAAGTGTGTCTACGAGCACTGGGAGCAGGAGTGAGACCCAAAGCAGTATTATGACTTTCTCAGGGCTGAGGTTTTGTGTATTAGGTGCTTACCTATTCCAGTAATGAGGGCATGGTGAAATTTTCAAAGGTATTTCATCCAATGAATTAACACAATACTGTAAATAAGGATTTGTAAGGCCAAATGCTGGTATCATTCTCTACAGTTATCTGAAGTAGCTTACACTGATCTTAGACTTCAACTGTACATGCTTCAGATTTTCACATATGGCTAGGTTGACAAAACTACTAAATACCCAATATTATGCCAGCAAATTGCAAGCATGTTTGTTTCCACATTCAGTTTTAATTAAGACAAGACCACTGTGAATCATTTGAAAGGTTTCTGGGACCCATTTTAATGACATCCTTTTGTCTGTTTTTCGATGCAGACTTTATCTAATCTACTCATGGAAAAGATTATTAGGAATATACAAATGTACTCCTCAGAAGGCAAAGTTGTCTTTGTTACTTAGTGAAACAAACAAACAAACAAACACATGGCTCTCATTCAGGCATGGCAATATTTTAGCTAGTAGGTGTGTAACTGAACAACTAAAGGAAAATCTTGGTCTCTCTCACACATTTCTTACTTGGGTGTGACACAGGGATTTAGACAGAAAGACAGGTAGGACTCTTCCCCTGCTGTGAAGGAACATGCTGGATGTCTGCCACTTCCTACCTGCAGTTGCTAAAGGGAAGTGATGACCCTGAGTTAGCCCTGGGGGTGCCTCCATTGTACAGTGCTGTCCTGTGCCCATCTGCTCAGAGGAATGTCATCAGCCATTGTCCAACACAGCTTCTTATGTTAGAATTTCTTCTATCTGCATTCCTGAAGTGGTCACATTCATGACATACAATGAAGCTTTACATAAAAAACCAAATGTGTATGTTGATGTAAGTGAATTGAAACTACTTAGAAAGACAGACTGCTTTCACTGTTCTCTGCTGTGGTTGCTGCCCCATGCAGTAGAGTGAGCTGCAGGATTACCTCCTGCGGCAATACGTATAAAAGTGGTTTATTGCCAACCTAAGGCAGTAATGCATGGATTCTCTTGATCTTCTTTAAGAAAATTTACAGAATGTGTGCATTTTTCTAAGCACATACTGGAAAAAGACATTGCGATTCCAGAAAACAGAGCTGAGTCTTATGTCCTGCTTTGAGCGCTTGTTCTTTATTAATTAATGCAAGGGTCCCCTGCTCTAGAATAATTCCTTGCTACCATGATTGCTGTATCTTTTCCCAGTTCATCTACAAACTGAACTATTGCCATGGTAAATATTAAAGACCACACTGTGAACTTCTTCACCAGCAGATCAGATTTATTTTCAGTTCATCTTGTGTGCAGGGCTATCTGGATGGCTCTTCTTCCATGGTTCCACTGTACTGTTTTGCAAGCTAACGCCTCTCATTAATTCTGCCTGGCTGTTTTTGCCAGCAGGACTTGCTAGAGTGCAGGCAGTGCCAAGGTTTGCAAAACTTTCCATGTGGCTGAGGGGTATTCTGCAGGGAGGAGCCGTGAGGGAAGTCACCATTTGTTAGTGCGAGTGCCTTGGGTGCAGCATACAGGAAAAAGTGCTGTAAGTGGCAGCTTCTTTAGTCCCTGATTTTTTTCTGCAAGAGTGAGCCCTTTGTCAAGGAGACAAAGTGAGTTTCATGCAAATCTGTAGAAACTCTTTAACTCTTGGAGTGCGAGAAATATCCTGTGGGATGCATAAAAAACCTCTCACTTTTGAGATGCTGTATTTCAGTAGGTGGCTTCTGTGTTTACATATGCCGTACATCTAATACATCAGCCCTTCCCAGGGAGCTTCTAACTGAACCTCTTCCTTGGTGCAAGTTGTCAATCGCAGCAGGGCGGATCCTTTAAACTTGTTGTCAGTCATACAGGAGCCATGGTGGGATGGGTGGGAAGTCTCCTCCTAATCTCACTGAAGTCAGAGGAAAGACTCCCATTAACTTCAGCAGGCCCTGGATCCGTGCCTATGGGAATCTATTTTATAAATCCCAGCTTGCCTTTAGCAGCCTAATTATGCCTACAGTTCTTATAACTTACTAGGACATGTTTTGATACAAAGCCATTCTTTACTTCAGTTTTTCTAGGATGACTTGTAGCCAAGATCACCCTGTTGGACTAAAATCTGGGGTCTTGGAGGTTAGAAGAAGAAACTTGTGGTAGGTCCAATATTTTCTTTGATGCAGGCCTGTTTATTTGTGAAGAATATAAATAACTCTTTTCCCCCAGAGCATGGTAGGGATCAAGAAGGTTAAAACTCTCTTGCTTCTAGCACCAAAATCTTCTTGCAAGATCATCTCTCTGTCTTTTAACACACTCATGCCTGTCCACAATGCTGCCATTGTCTGACCATGTAGCACTCTCTTGTGCAGCCCACTTGCTTTCCCTTCCAGTATAAATGAGCTCCTTATTCACAGCACCTCCCCCGAGTGACTATTTCCCTACTTGTCACCTGCTGTTCAGGCTCCATTTATGCCAAATATTTATATTTACAGTGCAGGCTTCTGGGGAAGTGATTGTTTTGTGTTCCAGGTTTGTACACCAGAGGTCTCTTGGTCCACCATAAGGAAAACAACAATAGTAATACAAATAAAGCATGGTGCTCCCAATTTGCTGCTACTCTGCCCAGAACCCCCTTCACCCAGTACTGCTCTGGTAACACTGCCTCAGCTGGGTTTCCAGCTGCAGAAGAGCTCATGGATGGCTGTTCCCAGCCCCATATAGCCCAAAGAAGGTGTTAACTTCCACGTTGTTGAAGGGGTGAGGAAAGTCGACAGCAGAAGGGGAAGGACCTGAAATGGTGTATTTGGCCATTGCTTTCCCAACTGAAGCCCACACAAGGTGGAGCCACCTGCTTTAGGTCTGGGGACAGGAATTCAGGATTTTGGGAGGAAGGACAGGAAGGTCGCGGCCAGCATCTGCAGAGCTGTCCCTGTGCATGTGGGCAGCTTGTTTTAAACAGCTGAGTAGTTTCTGAGAAGGGTCGAGTTATTAATGTGAGCGTATGAAAAAGAAACACTTGTCAAGCCTGCTGCTGACAGGGTTTCCCGTCCTAAAGCTTTGTAAGTAAGGGGGAGGGGAAGACTTTCTGGAAACAAATTCTTTTCCTTGAAAAACAACTTAACATGGAGGAAAGAATTCAGTGTGTTTGCACCAACCTGTCAGAAAGTGAATTTGGACTCGTTGCTGTTGCTTATACTGCTGGAGCGTGGGGTTGATTTGTGAATGTGCAGTGTTTACAAAGGGGAACGTGAGCTGGGCACATCCAAAGAGGAGAGTTACAGTCTGTCAGCGTAGTTTCTCTAAAAGGAAGATTATATGCAAGCATTTGTAACGTAGCTTGGGGTCAGCCTAATTCTGGGGGCCAGTGGTGTTCATTTTAATGGCACATTTCATTCCTTAATGCTGGGAGATCATTTTATGACAGTATTTGAAGTATAAACTAAAGTCAAAGTAGAAACTGGGTTTTTTATTGCTGGTAGGAAGGTCACGATGCACCCTGCTGAATGAGAGTTCAGGGGGCAGGAGAGAGCATCATCAAACAGAGGTACAGGTCTGGCCCTCTGACACAGCTGTCTGGGCCATTGCACTGATGTTTTTCATGCAATCACTGTGCTGCCCAGGGCTCTTGCTCCCTTCGATTCCTCTCACAGTGGCAGTATGTGAGATGAGGCAGTGCCATGCTGAAACACCAGCTCTAAACGAGCTGCCTTGGATACAAGGATCAGTTCCGATCATGATGAAATGCTTGACCTGTGTTAAATGGCCTTTCTGAGAAACCACATGCAGTTGTTCAACAGGGTCTGTGTTGACATCCCTGTTTTGTTTCTACCCTTTGCACTACCTTGAGTATCTTCTGCTGAGTAATAGAAACATATTCCTGATATGCCAGCTGTACCCAAGCCATCCCCTATGGCCCTGGATACTGTGAGTGCCCAGGACGCTGGTCAGTATCACCATCTTGCAGATATGAAGTAAAAATCATCCACCTTCCCTGTTTATTTCAGAGCACTTTTAGTCTGCTGATGTTTTGGCTCATGTTCTTCTAGCATATTTGAAACCCTGAACAGTGTGTGTAGGAAAGAATAAGGTTATGCTGAAAATACAGGCCACTGGAGAACAGCTGTGTTGTGCCTATCTATCATTAAATAAAGAATAGAGCTCTAAAAGTGTTTACAGTTTGTAAAACAAAAGCAGACTGAATATGTTTTAAATTCTAGGAACTAACCTAAAATTTGCTATAAAACAAATATATGGCTTACAGCTGGAAACCTGTCAAAACACCCAAATGATTGCTCTGCACGGTCTGGAGAGAGTTTCTGTGCCCAAAGACTTCAGAACAGCAGCAGACGTACTATTGCATAGGAGAGACATCCCTGTTTTGAATTTCAGTTTGTAAAACAGAGACATACAAGAGAACTGAAGTTCTTTTCATCTTACCCAGGTCTCTCTGATCCTCCTTAACATCTTGCTCCATGCACTTCTCCTGTGCTAAAGCGATTAGCAGAGATACAGAAAGATGAGAGCATACATCATCATCAGAAGAAAAAAAACCATCTGGCTCAGTGTTTGTGGCTGGCTCTTAATTCAACCATGTTGGGTTTTTTCCATGCCCATCAAGCCCCTCCTTTTCCAGAAACAATCTATGTGATCCCACATCTCTTCTTCAGTAACGTGTTCCAGATGGCCAGCTTTGTGCAGAATGGATTTGCCTTAGCTTCTTGGTTTTTTGCTGGTTTCTTTCTTTCAGATTGCTTCCCCTTTCTTTGAAACCCCTTTACTCAATCTTCTAACTCCCTCTGGATTGTTTTCTCAGTTTTTATAGCATAATCAAAAGATGCTTGTGTCACACAGACTTTTTTATCAAACACTCAGTCCCTGCCATGCAAGGATAATGAGGTTTTTCTTGTCTTTAAATGAGGATGTGGAAGAGAGGTTGTGGGAGGCTGTGTAAGTAGGCAGTTTTATAGACAGCGTTCATTTAATCAGTATGAATTCAGCTTTTTTATTGAATATTCTGTTCAATGGATTAAATATTATTATTATCAGTTGGTAGTATCACCTCTTGCATTTAGGAGGGAGTCTACACTTCAAACAGCTTAGCTCTGCAGTTCACATCTGTCTCCTTGCTTCCTAGCTGCCCCTAACTCCTCTTCTGTAGGAACTGGCTCCCTCTGAAACACAGTGTGCATGAGGCTCATTGAATGGTTTGGGTTGGAAGGTACCTTAAAGATTATCCAGTTCCAGCCCCCTGCCACAGACAGGCACACCCTCCACTAGAGCAGGTTGCTCAAGGCACCATCCAGCCTGGTCTTGAGCACTACCAGGGATGGGGCACTCACAGATTGTCTGGGCACCCTCAGAGCGAAGAATTTCTTCATAATATCTGATCTAAATCTCTCCTCTTTCAGTTTTAAACCATCCCCCCTTGTCTTATCCCTACATGCCCTTGTAAAAAGTCCCTCTCCAGAGTTCTTCTCAGCCCCCTTTAGGTACTGGAAGAGTGTTACAAGATCTCCCCAAGCGTTTTCTTCTCCAGGCTGAACAAGCCCACCTCTCTCAGCCTGTCTCCATAGAAGAGGTGCTCCAGCCCTTTGAGCATCATTGTGGCCCTCCTCTGGACTTGCTTAAGCAGCTCCACCTCCGTCTTGTGTTGGGAGCTTCAGAGGGCCTCTTCTCCCTCCAGAGACACCTCCCAGTAGCTGGGAAGGATGATGCTCATTCAATTTGGCTGCCTCCCCTTGCATAGCCTTCTGGCAGTATCCTGTCAGGCTTTGCACCCTCAAGCAGCCTCAGTTGTTCTACTGTGCAGCCCAGGAGATGCAACATCAACCCTTTACTACATGCTGTAAAAACACTTCACATATTGCTGGGATGCAGCACAGCCATCAGAGGAGTTTTGGATGTTTTAGCTTGAAATAACAAAGGCCATAAAACATAATTTAGTGATTGGGAACCACACTGGTTCAATGGACTGCCTCTGCACTGATAAGTGATATTGCCAAGCATTGCAGTTCCAGACTGAGGACAGGCTGTACAGCAGGACAGGTACACCCAAAAATCTTATAGCTCAGCTGCCCCCCTGGAGCAGAACGATGTTATCCATGTATGTTATCCCGGGAATAGACCCTCAACGATACCCAGGCATTGTCCATGAGGAGACCTGATGGCTGGGGCCAGAATCGTGCCAGGCAGCTGGGCTGGGCAGGGGGAACAGATGTGTGTCAGTTGTGTGTCAGTGTTCGAGCCCTCTTTGGTCGGTTCGTATCGGTGGGGCTGAGCAGTCTGTATTTACAAGAAATTTTGGAAACTGGAAATAATTGTGAAAACGTCCCTAGGCCTCTTGGGGGTTCAATAATTATGAAGATTGAAGCAGATGAGTGGAGTGTTATACCCTCAGTCCTCCCTGCGAGGAAATAGCCAGCTTTCCTGGACAAGCAGTATGACGGGGTTACGAAGATTTCCCACATTTTCCATCTGTTGGTGCAAATTTTTGAGGCAATGAATGTGTGACATTTCACAAAGTCGAGAGACTCTTTCAATCTATAGCTGGGGCTATTCCTGCTTAATGAGAGCTCAGGCTTTAATGTACAGATTTCCGGGACAGAAGCGGTCTGTGGTGCCAGGGCAGAGCAGATGGAGACACCCATGCACAGCCTGTCTCCAGCCCTGCCATGGCTTGGAAGGAAGGGGACTGGTCACCTACCCAGCACCCTTCAGCATAAATCCCCATCTGAACTGCCGCTTGTCCCTGCCTAGAGCCGCAGGAGGGCATCAATTAAAATTAGAGACATAGTAAAATGTGGAATAAGAGAATGCCTTCTATAAATACACCTTAAACAAATAGGCTTTTTTTAACATGGAAAAAATATTAACCAAAACAGTGGATATCTCACAGCTCTTATTGTTTAGAAACAGGGATTTTTTTTTTTTTCCAGTCTGGTCTTAATTTTTCCATTCTCTCTCAATTTAGAGTGCAGTGCAAATACAGCACAATTACATTTCTGCTTTCCATCCTACACCTTGCAGATCACATTGACAAAAATTTAAGCAAAAGGATTGGTCAGAGTTACAAGGATAATTTGATTTACAGGATTACTCCTAGGCTGGAGACATACCATGCTCTCCTGCAGGAGACTAGGAAGAAATGTTGTGTGGATTATGTTGCATATTTTTATTAATATCTTTATTGTATCTCTGAGTTCATACCAGTTATGAAGCAGAAAACTTTCAGTGTGAAATCTTGCTTATCAAAGTTGTTAAATAAGCTCAGTTCCTTAAGCTCAATGACAACAGCAGTCAATCACACCAACCTACTCTTTGTTATATTCCCTGGTGGGAAAGTCTTCTGAAAGCTGGTTGTTTGGTTTTCTGTTCAATACAGGCATTAATAAGTCTAAGAGAGCTGCAGAAAGGAAGATTAGTCATAATAATTGCATATTGCAGAGTATTCCATGGGCAGCTATATCAAGATAAATGCATTGTATGTATATGTATTTCTTGAAGGATTATCTCTGTTTTTTTTCTAGATTAGTAACTGAGCAACAGCAGACTGCAAGTATGTTCATAGAATTTAAATAAGACTGAACCACATTTGTAATTGTTTAATTTCACTTACAATAGCTCTGATGGCCTGAGCTACCTCACTCAAATACCCAGGAAGTGTTAATGTCAACCTCACCTATTAAAACAAAAATTGAGCTTCAAGATATACTTTCTATTGTGATAATTAGCTTTTTCACCATAATGTTCCTGAGATATTTCATCTACTCCAGCCGGTGAGCTGGCTTCAACTAGAGCTCGGCTCAGATGCCTCTGTATAAATGCCCGTAGCATGGGGAACAAACAAGAGGAATTAGAGATGTGTGCACGTTTATGGGGGTATGATATCATAGGCA
>JAOEHY010011680.1:0-27404 GCA_025447955.1 Psilopsiagon aurifrons
CAGGGATGGGGCAGCCACAGCTTCTCTGGGCACCCTGTGCCAGCGCCTCAGCACTTTCACAGGGAAGAGCTTCTGCCCAAGAGCTCATCTCTGTCTCTCCTCTGGCAGTTAAAGCCATTCCCCTTGGCCTGAAAATACAGCTCCAAACTCCTGAGTCCTGGCCTGTGCCTTATCTGTAGCTTCCATCTGCAGCTCCCAGCCTTCCCCCACCGCACAGGCCATGTCCACAGGGCAGGCGTGGAGAATTTGGGGTTTTTCCCTTTCCTGCAACCAGCTGTGATGACACAGAGGGCACGTTCCAGCTCTGGCCTGTGCCAGAGGTTCGGAAGGCTGCTTGCCCAGCTCCGGCACAGCCCCTGCCCCGGGCCAGTGTGGCTGGGAGCTGCAGTTCTCAGCTCTTGTGCTTGTGAAAGCACAACTCATTCATGCACATGAAAATCGTCCCGTGTCCGGCCAGATCTGGGCTCAATGCAGTGAAATTAATGAGGACCCATCATTAAACCAGTCACAGCCATAATCTCTGCCAGCAAAGCGCTCCCACGATCGTCCTTCAGTGTCCCCTCGGGAGCCTAAATGCAACATAGGAGCCCAAACCCCAAAAGCCAAGGGACTGGTATTTCCTCTAACCAAAGGTAATGTGTACTTTCTGAGGTTGCAGCACTGTTCTCTGTACCTCTCAGTGTTTGTTTGCCCCTGAGGTTGTACAGCACGGGGTACACTCATCCCAGCCTGCTTAAACACCCTCTTATCCGCAACAAGGAGGAGGCAGGGGCTGAGTCACTGCACAAGCGTGTTGGCAGAGCTGGATGTGCCCCATCACAGCACCGACCTTGCCAGCTCCACACCTCAGTGTTGCAACCTTCCTGCCAAGCCCCTGAGCACTGCCTGGGAATGCTGCAGGACAGGGCTGGTGTTGCTGGACATCTCTCTATCACAGCACCTTATCTCTTCCGTGCCTCCCAGGAAGGAGTAGCACAGAGTTTCCTTGATGCTGCCTGTTGCAATGAACTCTTATCTTGGCTGTGATTTCTTGCTTTTCCTTTGACACAACAATATAGGAGCAACACAACCTTCTCCCTCGTTTCCTTATGGTGAAGTCACAGCCACACTTTACAGGTTGGTTGGTTGTTTTTTAACCAGGAAACCCTCCATCCTTGAACCTCACCTCTGACGCAAGTAGGTTTTGCTGTGAATTAGCACTAAAACCTCAGCTATTTGACCAGGTACCAAGCTCAGAGCCACAACTAATGGGCAGACTTCCCCATAAGGCTGAGTCAAACTGGGGAGTGTTTCCAGTTCACGCAGGAACACAACGATTTTACCAGTCCTGCCGGTGCCTCAGAGGCAACATGAACACACACACACACACGCTGCTGTGTTTTCAGAAAACAGGGGAAAAAAGGTGTTTAATGCCAGCAAACTTGGAAAGACATTTTTCCCCTGGCAGTCTGTGAGCTGACACAGTGCAGCACAAATCCAGGTTTCAAATGGGCACTGGGCACAGCGACAGCGATGCAGCAAATAGGATTTTGTTTTCTCTTTAAACCCTACTCCAGATACAGAAGTCGGGAGGTGCTGGAGCGCCAGCGTTCGCTTGGCCCCTTGAGCAGTTCCACATGGAAGCAGAGCAGTGCAGTGGAATCCAGGCTCCGGCGGGAGCAGGTGGAGCAGCCCCTCGGCAGTCAGGGGTCTGCTCCCAACCGCTCCAATGTCACCGACTTCAGGGAGAATGTTTTAAGGTAGAAGAGGGCACTGCTCCCCTCAGCACTGTCCTACAGCATTCCTTGCTGTGGGAGCATTCAGGAGAAGCCAATTACAGCCAACTAGAAGTATGAGGCTTAATTCAAGGCGGAAAAAAGACATTCCTGAAGTCACTGGCTTGGAAAGAAAGGCAAAGCATGCAACCGAAGTGTTCCTGTATGGAAACCCGAGCACCTGATGGGGCCGAAAAGCAAAGCAAGCGCAGTACTGCCATTCCCTTCATCGCTTCTGAAACACAGAGGGGTTTCAGTTACATGTTTCGGGGATGCTTTGGCAGGCTGGCCCCAGGAGCTGGGCACTTCCTGTTCTTAGCTCTGCCCCTTTGCATTACCTTTAACCAAACAGCAGTTGAAGAAATAACCACCTCACTGCAGTGTATTAACCTGCAGTTAGCATGCTTTGGGGACCTACATGGAGTTCTATAGATGGAACAATTCTGTTTCTAATATAAGAGTTAGTTTTAGGTCCATGATTCATGCCGCTGAGATAAACGCTGCTTTAGGAGGTCATGCAGACACTGCATCACGAAACACCTAACATAACATAAAGCCCGAATTTTATAAACATTTATTGTAAGTAGGTCAAAATCAAAGGCCAAGCTTCAAATAAGAAGAATCAGACATAGGAGCCTTTGTTCCCAGTTGGCTACTCAGAAACTGCAGCATCCAATTCCCAGTTCTTCGGTTCAGTTTTTCACTATCAACAAGGGTTTTATTCAGATTACATGACTAAACTCCAGTCAAGTTTAAGCATTCACAGTATCATCAAAGACATGTGCTTAGTACCACCTGGTTGGAAAGTCTTTCAGGAAGGGGAAAAGCCACAATTACAATGCTCACCTTGCTTCCAGGCTGAGGTAGACAGGTCATGGTGCTGACGGTGGGGGTTTAGTTTTGTGAAGTAGTTGATCTGATAAAACACCTTAGGCAATAACTGAGATTTTTATGTTAGCATTTGTGATAGTGAGAAGCTTTGCTTTGAAAAAGTACACAATTTAGCTTTAAATAGAAATAGTCCTCTTCTGTTACCAAAATAGTCAGAAACATCATAGAAAACTATGCATCTCTCCGCTAAGAATGTAAGCCTGTGTAACAAGCCATATTCAAGTAGCCAGCTACCAGTTTGCTGTTCACAGTGTAAAATACGCAATCCTTTACCTTACTTTTGCTCTCCGGCCGAGGAGCACGGATCAGGAAGGCTGTACCTTAAGCATTTTAACCTGTCTACACACACAGAGGTTTAGTTTTTCAACCATTAAGTTTAGAGTTTGCAGTCTTCACTGACACATCAGCATCTGCAGTGCTCCCAGGGTGGCTCCCTCCCCATGGGTGGCTGTGAGTCCGGTTTCAGCCAGTGGCCGCTGGGACTCCTATCACTGGTTTAGTCCAACATCCAAAAAGACAGGAGAGAAGAAATCCAGGCTGCTTCTGCGAGAGGAAATCGAGGCCCTGGTCACGTTATGAAACAATTTGGATCCCAAGACGGCAGAGGCTAGTGGCCAAAGAACAGCTCAGAAACAGGTCTGCGCTTCACAACAACCTCCTCTTCCTCCTCCTCCATTACCTCGGAGAGGGAGGAATATGAAGGGAAGCCTCCTCTGGTCTTTGGCTTCCTCCTTGGGCCCGTCGTGGCAGCCAGGAGCTTGTTTAAAGACGAAGGCTTCCTTAAACCTTTGGTGAGATCGTAGAAAGCCATGTCATCGGATATTACCCCCAGGAAAGTGCTTGTGGAGCTCAAGATGGAAGCTGCAAGCTTCGTGGTCTTCTTGATGGGCATGGAGGGCTCTGTGCTGTGTGGAAGGCTGGGGTCCCCCAGCAAGCGCCTGACCACAGAGGATGTCCCTTCCTTTAAGTACTGGTGCGGCTTCTTCCCGCTGTAGTCCCGCAGGTCGGTCTTGGCGTGGTAGCTGTAGACCAGCATGGTGATGATCTTCTCCTGGCCATGGATGGCAGCCAGGTGAAGGGCTGTGTAGCCGCCGTGCGACCTGGCATCCACGTTGACGCGGGTCCCCCCCTTCTCGGCCGCTCTGATGATGTTTGTCACCATGTCGCAGTTGCCGCTCTTGGCGGCCCAGTGCAGGGCGGTGAAGCCCGAGATGAAGTCCCTCCTGTCCGCCAAGCTGGCGTCGCCCAGCAGCAGCCCGTGGAGCTGCTGCGTCCACTGCCCGTCCGCAGCCATCACCAGCCACTGATGCTCGGCCTGCTCCAGCGGCACCGCCGACGTCTCCTCGCTGGCCCGGTGGTTCTTGGGCGCCCGCCGCAGGTAAGGAGAGCGGGACCCGGTCTCCACCTCCGGGGGTGACAGCGGGGACCCCAACGCCTCCGGCAGCCCCGGCGCGGCGGCGGGGGCCGGGTGGCGGGGGGCCGTGGCGGTGGCCGGGCTCTGAGCCTGCCTGTCTCCCAGGGCCACTTCCCCTACCCCGACCCTTCGGCCTGGACGGACGAGGAACTGGGGATCCCTCCGGACGACGCGGAATAGGCGCCTCCAGTCGCGGTGGCCGCAGCACACCGGTACGGCTTCTCTCGCACAGGCCCCGGGCGCTGCGGCTGCGCCCGGGTTCGCTGTAAGGAGCGATGAGCGCGGTCACCAGGCCAACCGCAGCCCGGACTGTGTTTTACCTTGGTGCCTGGGCATCGCGCCAGGCGGTGCTTGCGGGGCGCCTTCTCTTGGCGCTGCTACAAGTACTCTACTTGCAGCACTTATTTGTGCACTTCCAAAGGTAAATGTGCCAGATCTGTTGTACAGAACACAGGTAGCTGTGGGCACTGTTTACAGCCTTCAGACACACTTGTCTTGGGTACCTGCATGCTCCAGTGCTGACAGTCTAGTTGTGGCAATGGAAGCCTACAGTGTAGCAACTAAGTTGTAGCTTAACTGTTGCCCGTTAAAGATTATTTTCTTCATGCTGTCCTGTAAACCCAGCGTGACCTATCTTCTCTGTTTCTAGAGAGACCTGTGCACTTGCCCCTTTAAAGGGTTGAGGCTTTTGCTTGTCTTGTATTCTTCAGTTGCCCTCTCTCTGAAGCTGCTGTGTCGTAGGCATGGCTCTAAACCCAGCAGCTTCAACTAGTGCAGAAGGCAGTGTGGGTGCGATCAAGAGGGTCCTTCCCTTGCTCTCAGTACTAGGAAAAGGGTGGGTGAAAAGGTTCTCAGGATTCTCTTCTATTACTTGCAGGTCCCTGGAACTAAAGAGGCTGCTGGAACCAAAGCTTTGGCTCCTCAGGTCCTCATTTCAATAAAAGTAACTGTAAACAAACACTAGGTTAACTTGTACTTTGTTTCTGAGTGCTGTAGAATTGCTGGAAAATGAACTCCAGCTTTGGAGTGTACATGAACTTCTCTAGTGTTCGCTCACTACTGTGCAATTCTTGCTGCCTCAAAGAAATAAGGTGATAGATCCGTGTCCAGGGAGTGATTTAAAATTTCATAAATGCACTGCAGGTAATCTTACCATTAAAGCTCTGCCAAATAACTTCTGAAAGGGGGGGAGGAAATAAAACTTGTCCATGTTAGAATGCAGAGAAGCTCTCTTTATTAAACACATTCTACTGGCATCTTGTCACCACCTAACCGTTGCCTTAGAAGTGGGGAAAGTTACCCTGAAGAGAATCCAGGCCAAGCTTTCTCCAGGGTGAAGGCGAGTGGGGCCCTTGGATGTTACCAGAGCCCAGAATAATCCCTGGTGAAGCAAAACCCACAGCAAAGGTAAAACTCCCTGATGCTGGCTTACTGTGCTCAGCCCTGGGGAAGGTACAGGGGGGTGGGTTACTCTCTTGGCATCCCTTCACTGGGTTTTCTGTTTATTTCTCCCTGTTTTGTTTTTACTTTTTCCCCCTCCCATAGTTACATTCTAAAGCAACATCAAAGTAATTTTCTCACTCCCCTTAACCACCGTAGTTGTACCTCTGGGGAAGGAGTTGGAACTGCATGATAAACAAGTGCCTTCAGACTTTTCCATGCAGTCAATCTTTATTATAGCAGTATTCTCATATTCACATCAAGTACATAGAACTTTTTGCCTTTTATATAATACAGAGTTCTTTAAATAACTTTACACAGAAATAGTTTTCTTCAATCTGAATTCAGCTATCAAATTTTAATATGTTTTAAGTCTCCATGCTCTCTAACCAAACTGGACAATATTTCCCATTGTACAAATTTACATGAGGAAAAACTCCAAAGTACAAATGAAGGGACAACAAAAGTAAAGGGGGAAGGAACAAACAAGAAAAAAGAAGTTGTATTGGCAATTACAGGGGAAACTCGAGGAGGAAAGAAGGGGGGGTTGCCATGACCTACGTAACAGGAAACCAAAAATAAACATTTTGTAATGAATTAAAAAATAAATACAAGTTTCAAAACAATTACTCCATTGTAGGTTTTAAAAAGCAGCTATGGAAATCTACTAACACAATTGGGTTGGTTGGTTGTTTTTAAGTAACCAGACTGGACCTTCTACTTTGCAGTCACAAGCCCCTTGCAAACCTCTGGTGGTCAAAAACTGAAAAATACAGCTGACAGGAATGTGTTAGCACAGAGCTTAAATCGGTGGGACATACATTTCATTGCACTAGGAACAAACAAACAGACAAAAAGAAATCAACTCTGATATAAATTTCCCTTTCCTCTCCTTACTAGATACTTTGCCTCTCATAAACAAGCCTCTGTATTATGAGGTAATGCCATTGTCTTGACTATATATAAAAATAATAACGTTTAAAGGTCATAGATCTGTGTATCTATAAACTTTAAACAAGCCAGTCCCCTCTTACTCCCCCATGGGGTCCAACTATGGAGTGCTACACCTTCCATCACTCTGTAATGAAACATGCAAATTGTGCCTCTCACGGAACCCCCCCCAGGAGGTCAGTGCACCTTCCCTAATCTAGGAAAAGCAGCCTGCGCTCAAGTAAGAGAGAGAGACAGTGCAAGTAATGCACAACGGATTACAAACACCTATACCTGCTCCTTCAAAACAAGGCAGAGTCACAGAAGGCAGCAGTGGCCAGCCTGCACGTGTCTGGGCAGAGTGGAAAAGGAATCCACTGGGCAGCCAGTGACCAACTACTTTTGTGACTGCTGAAGGAAAATGTCACCTGCTGAGCCCTGGGAGACCACAACTACCCCTGACAAGAAGGGAGGATGAAGGGGCAGGAGGAACGCTGCACTGCTGTCATGGCACCGGCTCCTGCCTCCCCAACAGCAGCAGACCCTGCTCCAGCAGCACAGGTCAGCGCCAGATCCCAACGGGACCTCCAGGGTGGCAGGGAGTAGGGGGCAGGGCTTTCCCCAATCCCAACAAATGAGATCAAAAGAAAAACAAGGTTAACGGGGGTTGCCAACATGTGCAGGTTGGGCACTGCTGGGTTTCTGTCAGTTGAGAAGTGTGGAGGGGGGAGGCAGGTAGGACACAAGGCTCATGAAGGAATGATGTGCTTTTTTTTTTTTTGATTTTTTTGTGTCTTTTTCCCCTAAAGGTTCACAGCTTTGAATAAAAAAAAAAGCACATTTATTGCACTTACAGTTTATTTTAGACAGAGTTAATTTAAATTATGCCCTCGGAAGCCCTCCCACCATCCCAAAATAACCCAAGTTTGGTCCATTTTGCCCCCTAGACCCAACGTCCATGCCCAGCTGGCAGGCTGCATTTCTTCTGCTCATGTTCCACTGAACTCCCAACCAGAGAGATGGGTGTTTTTGTCAACCCTGGTGAATACACCAATGCAACACAGAATAACAACATGTAGCAGAACAAACCCCAGCCCTTCTCCAAACCCAAACAAAAAAGAAAGCAGTTATTTTATGTGGTTTACTCGCTCAAAAGTACAGGTTGCACAAGGCTCATTCTACAGTACAGCTGCTGCAAATGGGACAAACTAGACCCATGACCGCACAGGCCACTGCTGGCTCCTAAGGAGGCTGGATGAGCTGAAGACACTGCTGCTGTGATACTGTGAAGCAAATGCCTAGGAAGTTTAGAAGGTTCTAAACCCTCCCAATCAGCTCCCTTCTCTTAGGGTAATAGTTTATCCATGTCCTAACATGTACTTTGAGTGCGGACAGAATTTGGGGTAGGCAGAAGGATTCCAGACAGATCCTGAAACACGAGTAAAATGTTTTTACACTTTGCTGCCTAAAAAGGAACAAAGCCAAATTAAAACTGCTCTGAGATTTCGTATGAACTGTGCATTTAGACATAACAATAATTTACAATTATGCCCAAAGTCTTGCCCCAGAGAAGAAAAAAACTGAAAAGCACTAATACCAAAGCCTATTATTTTGTCCTTTATGGACAGGTAGGTAAATATGACACTGGTATGTTACGTACTGCCGTAAGTCTACATAAGAGGTTTGAAATTTAAATCAAATTCAAACACACTGGTGGTCTCTCAGTTGACAAGACACCTACCATCTCCCACAGTTAATGTGCAGTAACAGTATGCATCACTGTAAGAGGCCAAGAAAGAGCTAAGAAAACCTGCTGATGCTCCAGAAAGCAATTAATTGCACTTTCTGGGCCAGGGAATTAAGTGTATAGTCTGATATATGCACACTTGGATTACACAAGTACTAGCCATCGATTTCTCCTCATCCTGCTCTCATTTTTCATCTACAATCACATTCCAAGAGTCTATAACAGTGTAATTTTGGATGTAACTTTGGACCTCTTCAGGACTTTCCATTACCTTCCTTTAACAAGATCTTTGTGCCTCTGGAGTGGGAGGAAAGGTTATTCCGAATTAAATGAACCTCATTTAACTCTGGATAGAGCACGTTTTAAGCAGCAGGTTTACCGTAACTGAATTGGGAATCCTTCAGTTCAAGCTTTGAAATGGTAACAGGTGTTTTAGGGAATGCTGTCTGCCCTCCTTGCTACTTTACAGAAGTTTACCAACTCCAAACTACCTACCTATAAAGTAATAGCTATGTACAAAACTACTGCAGCAGAAGTAAACCAAAGCCACTGCTCTAGTTACAAAGCACCTGGTTTACATTCTGTTGGACTTCTTAAGGTTGTGAAGGCACATGATTATTTGGCAAACTGCAAAGACTGCTGGGGGGATCCCTACACAAACCACGTAACAGAGGGACAGTCTTGGTAGCTCTCTGTTCTAAAGAAGAGAGAGGCTGGTTTTCATCTGCAGTTCTTAATGTTTTGTCCTTCCACGGTTTCGTAGTTACTGACTGCTGTCACGGTGCTGACTCGTAGCTTCTGTGTTAGCATCCTTGAAACTTAAAAGCAGGGAAAACATTTTAACAACTTTTCTCTGCTCTTCTTATGATTCCATTTACTAAGCAAGAAGTAATGAAGCAATGAAGATAGACAGACATTTAAAATGCATGCCAAAACAAATGTGAAGCGCAAGCGCATATTAACAGGGATGCAGTCAACAGAACATTGATTTCACAAACTTCTATTTAAGATGCATAACAGAAAACTGGAACACCCAGCACCTTCAAAGTGATGCCCTAACAGTTGTCTCACGCAACTGCTTTTTGACTGAACTTGACTGTACCTAGAAGCTTTGCCTGTCACATTGTGCTACTGGTCATACTTTTTTCAACACGTCATCTACAGTACTACGAACAGTTTGTGCTACACATGCTGCACTCACAGTCAAGAAGGCAATGAAATCTATAGGCTGCAAAAGTGTGAAATGTCTACATGCTTCTTCCCTAAATTTAGCCCCTCCAGCTATCAAAATGTCAACATGTACTTGTTTGTGAGGTGTCTGGGGATCTTGCTTCCCTACATATTCTGTTCAATGCTGGATGCATTGACATCAACAGGTAAACACAGAAACAAACCTATTTATGAGTGACCTTCAGTGTATTTTCTTCCCCTGATTTGGGCATTCGTGGAAAGACGCGGTATTTATCAACAATCAGCATTTCACTCATTTTATGGCATGAAGGCCAAATTCTACCTCTACTGAGCATGTACTAATCCAAGTAATATTGACAGTCCACGATAAGATGGCAGTATTTGGCCTCAAACATTCTGTATCAGCAGCAGCTGCTAGAGCACTCAGGTGCAAAGAAAGATGATTTTGGGTAAGTGTGAAAACCAGAAGTAGCTTCATTTAATGGCCTGCATGCGTTTAGCAATAAAGAAATGACTGGGCTAATCATATCTGGGGCTGTGTAGGACTTAATTCACACAGAAATGACTTTCAAAATAACCAGGCCTCTATGCTCATACCATTTGGTTTAAGCTCCATTATTACGTTCCAGTTCCAGCAAATATGCCACAGGAAATGATCCTGTACTGACACGGAAGATGCAACAGATAACAGGCCTCTTCTAACTATGGAAAAGGAAAGGCAGAGAGGAAGGTATATGTGTGGTTAATAAAGGCATGAATAGCTGGGACTGGATACCAGTAGTTTTCCAAATGATTGGGTACTAGATAGCGTAGAGCTAGAAGCAGTGTGACTGTCTGGATGTTTGTCCCAACACGCACACACAAAATCATAGAATCATCACAGAATCACAGACTGGTTTGGGCTGGAAGGAACCTTAAAGCTCATCCAGTTCCAACCCCCTGCCACAGGTAGAGACACGTTCCACTAGACCAGCTTGCTCAAAGCCCCATCCAACCTGGCCTTGAACGCTGTCAGGGAACTAACATATCCATAATATGGCATGTGCCTGTGGTTAGGACACCACAGAGAAGCTTGAGAAATTTGGTGGAATGGACGTGAACACATTGGTCATTTCAGTTTGTCTCCTTCATCCCACTGCTATACAGGGCACTCAGTTCTCATCTACTCTTACCTCCCCATTCACTAAACATCTACACAGGGCACCTTTACGACTGGTTCTGATGGCACACAAGACATCCAGAAAAACTCCCAAAGGAAAAAATTGACAAAAAAAAATTAAAATCCCAATTATCTCCAAACCAAATTTCTTCCAAAGTTTTGCATGAGTATTACATGGGACCTTTTACAGACACACACACACTACTACGGCTACCTGGAGGACAACTAACAAACGTGAAACCAGGAGAAATGCATCCTGAAAGGACTTCTCTAAACAGCAGCCAAACAACTTGCACATTCCTCAGGGAAAAAGAAGAAACCCCAAACTCCCAACTCCCCTCCCAGAACCCCAGAAAAACAAAACTACAAACAAACCCCATTAAAAAAAAACCCAACAAAACAAAACCAAACAAGCCCCAAAACCCTAAGCAAAACAACAGAGATAATGTGTTACTTATAAAGTGCTCTACATGGACAAGGATAGCAATTTTCCTTGTGCTTTTCCTATGGGCTCAAGAAGCATATTGCAGACTAATGGGTAATGAATCTTCACCAAAAGTAAGTTCATTTTAAGCAAAGGTGAATGCAATTCCTAACAGTTATATTTTAGCAGACAATCTTCCACCAGCATGACCTTCTGGAAGGAAACAAGGGCTTTTAAGAAGCTCTGTGAAACAAATGACTGTTGAACCACCTTGCTCCAGCAAGTTTCTTTTGAGAGAACGTTCATTTCCAGTATGCCTGACACCTACAAATGGGGCCACCGAAGGAGAATGAGCAGCGACTGCTTCATCTTCTGGGAGTCTGTCTGTGAACAGTCCCACCTGCCTGCTGACCGCAGTGGCCCCTGGCTCCTTCCACCTCTTAGGTACTGGCCTCAGATGATCACCAGGGAGCACTCTGGTTTCACCATATACATGCCATAGTTTGCTCATCAGCTTCTCCACACTGGGAAGTGGCTATTGCTACTGTTTAAATTCCTGCCAATCTCGATAAGGAAAAGCCTTACAGCATCTGAAGACCCACAGCAGACAAGAAAAAATTGTGCTTTTTTTTTTGTTTGGTTTTTTTTGTGTGTTTCTTTTTAAAATGCATCCTGTACACAAAATCAAATCTATTCATGTACCAACATGAATCACTTCATTCTTGTAGTGACTATCACGTCATTCACTATTGCTGTCTTGCTAATGTTTGTGGAATTAATATGAATACACAGTATTTCAGTTATAATTCCCACTTCAGATTAGCCCGGTCCCTGTAACCCCAGTAAATATTTACTGACAAACATAACAGACTACCAGCAACACCACAGAACTCCAGGGGTTTAAATCTATGTCCCACTACCGATGTGTGTTTCTCCCTTCACCTGGGAGCAACCTTCTACAGACAGAAATAGTCCAGGTCTCCTAGGGAGGGAAGGACCGTGTCCTCACCCAATACACCCATGCTTAGCACAGATACCACATTCACACACATTTAACTCCTTCATTTATTTGTCATGATTAACACCCCTTGCCTTCCCAGCAAGTACCTCCCTGCTAGAGGGGGGTTGGATCTCCTGCCTCACTTGGAGTGGCACAGGACAGATGCAAATCAAACTGAAAACTTCTGTCTGAGCTTGGATTTCATTCTCCTGTGGTCTGACTTGCCTCTGTACAGATAATTTACATGTAATACCACATACCAGAGAACTCTGCAAACAGATCGCATCACAACATACTCTACGAGAGGTAAACAATGTGCAGAATTTGGTGAGTTGGGTTTTTCCTTCTTCCCTGACTGGGTAACTTGTGAAAAAGCTACCGACCATCTGAAAACCAGGAGCGGAGGACAGGAAAACAAAGCGCTCTAGTGGAAATACTGCCACCTTCATTCCAGTTTGCAAAGCATACAAAAGGGAAAGACAAACAGAAGGGAAGAGATGACAGGGCAGAAAGCTGTGAGAGGAGAAGCAGTCAGCGTGGATCCAGCAAGTACCGTTTTGTTTTGATCTAACAACTTGCCATTAGGACAAGGTGCTCCACATTTACACACACACTCATCAGAGGACGTTTAGTTAACAGGATAAAAATCCTTTAAAAAAAGCTCTTGAAAGTACCAAAACATAATTTTCCGGAATGTCTAATTCTAGGGGGGGTTTGGATTTGTATTCAGTTCAACCTGAGAACTTTTTTCCCCGTTACTGAAAACACTACATCATGGTAAGGTACCTGGCATTAACCTGCACCCTCTTTTAAAATAAAACTTTTAAAGTAGGTACATACACCATTCACAGTCTGTATCGGGAATTCTACAGACTTCAGATGCTGTGGCAGCATCTTTCATAAATACATTGTATCATATGATACAAAAGAAAGAGAGTAAGAGAGGACAATCTCGCTACATTTTTTGTTTTGCTTTTTGAACTTCAGTTTGTTGCTGGATCAAAAAGAAGGATCTACCTAATCCTTCTCAAAGATGTTGTATATGCATACACCAAGAAAACACTGGAAAAGGAAACAGGTTAAGGTTGGTGGTTCTATGTTTTTTGAAGAAGTGATAAAAGTAAATCTGAAAAAAGGTGCAGCAGCATCCCCTTTTCCTTCAGATTAACCTCATTGCCTCAGAGTCACATCTTCTCCAGCTCCCATCACCCCCCTGCTTTTATCAGCATAAACCCCAATAATATAGACAGATTTAGGTGTCTGACGCTGTACAGTGAAAAGGGGATACTGCATTGTCCATAAATCAGTGAGTACACCAGGAAAAAAAAGATCAGAACAGAGGATGATTCCTGTAGATTAGCACTCATCAGATTTTCAGCCTCTGATGGTACGCTGTTAGAGGGAGAAAGCTGACCGGCAGACCATCCAAAGCAAGTCTCCTAAGTTGCAGCAGCAGTTCCATCCCCTCATGCCCGAGCACCACAGTCAAACCACGAGCGCCCTCTCCTCTCTCCTGGGAATGATGCCAACGGCACAGGCAGCCACTGCGGGTCTCCGAATGCACGTGGTGGTTTGTGTTGAAGGAGAAAAACTGGCAGCAGAGGATTCTGGTTCCCAAAAAGGTACTTTTTCCCATTGTGTTGGACTGGCAGTTCCATTCTGCTCCACTTTTAAGCTTACGGATACCTTTTCTAAATTACTTTAGGTTTTGCGGAGCAGAATAGAGTTTGGATGTTAAGAAACTGTCGGAACACAAGACTTAAATAACAGAGTGGGTGCTGCCATAGTGCTGTGGCTACTTGAACGCTGCAAATTCTCCTGTAGAGGGAGGACAAGAGCTTGGTTTAAAAAGGCAGAATCAGTTACTAGGTGGTCAGAGATTTTCTCTAGACTAGTCGAACATTAGGTTGAATATAAAGGATGTTAAAAAATGCAAACTGTTAAAATTAAAGCACAAGAGAATACACAGTGAGAGAACATCGAATACAGACCCAGCATATTTTACCAAAAAAAGGATTTCTTGAAAGCAAGCCTTACCCATTCTGCCCAAGACAGAGGTTTGAAAGTTCAAGCAAAGCCTAATTCATTATGCATTTGAAAATGTGTCAGTTTAATTTCAGTTTAAACTCCTTATTGCACATATATCCTCCTGAAAAGCATCAACTGCAATAAATGTGCCAGGCTGCAGCTGATTTCTAGTCTGGTGTAAAACTGGTTTAATAACAAAGAGCTACCTGACACACCGTTAACCTTTAAAGACTATGTACAGTGAAGTGTCTGACTATTAAACCAATATTAAAGAACGCTGGGATGTGGTTTAGATACCAACACAGAAACCTACTGTGAGAAAAAGAAGAATGGTGAGATTGTCTACTCAATCCCAGATCAGAAATTAGGCCTCGCTAAAAGGGAGCACAACAAATTAAAGTAACCCTTGCTTCCTTCACAGTTACTGAATAAATAATAATTCTATGCAGTGCTTTCACATGCAATGATCTCCTGAAATTCTACAGTTTATTTAGTGTCAGCACATCATGAGATAGACTGGTAGGCCTGTTTCAGAGAAGAAGAAACTATGGCACAGAGTAAAACTGCTGCCCAAAGTCTTGCCAGCACACTGAACAGAAACTGAATCTAAGATACTCATCTTCATCATCTTATACTTCAGCCAAAACTCCCCTGCCACCCACAAAGAACTTGCATTTAATCAGATTTTTAGGGAGGGGTGTTCCAGTATGCTTAATTCAAAAGGACTTGGGAGCAAGAGAGAAAGAAACACACATCAAACTTCCCTGTGATGGGTTTCACATGAGGTTTGGGTTAGTTTATGCCCCTTTTTTGACAGCACTCCTCAAAGTTCTGGTAATAATGAAGGAGTGATAAGCGGACATCAGAGACCCTTTGTTCTGTTCAACAGAAGCATGTTGAATGCACTTACATCCAAACAACTACTCCCTACCACGCTGTCCTTCCATACTTTCAAGAGTGAGTGTTTTGTCAGCTTTGTCGCTGTTTTTAAGACTCTTATTCTGATTGCTGGAAACAAACCATAAACATCCCTGCAAACTGGATTTTAGGCTAATAGCATTAATTCCATGGAATGTCTTGCTCTATAAAGAAGAGAACCAAGAGTGACCAGGAAACTGCATGAGGAGAGGAAAGAAATCTCATCTGCATAGGGCCTGGCAGGAAAAGCTGACCCAACTGATCTAAGGGAGCTTGAAGAAAGCAAGGAGAGGGCTCTGTGTGTTGTAGGAAATGAGAAGGGAGTACACTCATAGTCTAAAGTAAGGGTGGCTGGCACGGGCGACTGACAGACCTCAAGCTCTTTGTGTCTTGACACATTGTGGTGGTTAAGTTTTAACAACAAAAGAATAAAAACCTCACGATGGGTCTAACTGCCCGCTTTACCAGTTCTACCAACAGACAAAACCTTTGCTCTAAAATACTCCAAATATTTGTTAACTTTTCTTGCTTCTCTGACACATTTCACCTATTTCCAAACTCCCTTCCCAGAACCTTCTAGAAACAACTCATTTCTGGTACTTTCTTTTTGGCTAATCTTTTAAGATAAGGACGAAAAAGTCATCAAGTATTTGCCTGTGAGGCTAATTTTTAAGAATGGCATTCAGGCTTAGCTACCCTTTCAAAACATGCTCTACTTAATTTATTTTTCAGTCTGCCTTCCTAAACTGCTGATTAAAGACCAATTTCTAAACAAGAGATTGCTCCCTCATTACTCATCTTGTCCTTCTGCCCATTTCTGGTAATAATTCAGCTTTCAATAGTCATACAGGGATTTCAGAAGACAAAAGATGAACCATTAATTGGAAAAGGGCAATGGAAAATCAGGATCAGAAGTCAGGAAGCTTTCCAGATAAAATGGTAGCTATAAAAAGGTGATTTTCAGACTTGTCTGCCATTTAAATAAAATCTTAGGAAAGACCTTTTCTTCAGCAAGTTAATGCTAAACCTCTCCTTTCAAAATTAAGGTGCTACTCTGATCTCCAATCAGCAGGAGACCAAAATATCTAATGATGGGATTATGTTGATTCAACACCTATGAGATACATTAGCAGTAATGGCTTTCCCTCGATGAAGAATGTAGGTAAGATGGCTACCTCCATCCACAAACAGGAATCTCCCATCCTGGGTGCTGACAGGACTTTCTGAGGAGCAGCTAAAATGCTTTGTGTCACCTTTTCTATTCTGAATATGTTAAATATTTGTAAGTTGGTTCTTTTATCTTCTGAAAGAAACTTCACCTGTAGGAGAAGGAGAGAGAACACAGGCAACCCCTTCCTGAGGGGAAGATGCACCCACATAAATGAAGCAACCTGAACTGTGAATCTATCAGGACAGGAAGGTCATGCCCCGGGGAAATGAATGGATGAAATGAAGACAGCTTTAGGAACACGACCCAGTATGCCCCGTCCTGCAGGATCACACTGATTCTGCCCTGCTAAATCTTTGGGCATGGTTCTGTGATAGCCAATGTTAATCTAAACTGGGATTACTGCAGTCCCACTCTCCCTCCTGCCCACTGTGCCACACTACACTGCCTGGCCCTGAGGCAAGATGGCTCAAGGAGCTGACCTACCAAATGCTAGTTTAGGCTGGCAGGAAAGAAGAGTTTTGTAAACAGTTTTTGGAGAGCTGCTCTGTTGATGACGGGGGGAACCCATTCAACTGCGCAGAACGGACTAGTGGAATTTGCCAGTGCAAGGGTAAGGAGCTGGGCTGCGGCTGCTCCAAATGAGATCAGCTTAACCATGAAGCTATGAAACCACATACTTCACGATTTGTGTTTCAGAAAAACTCCAGACATTCTCAGTCATCGTGAGCCAGACAGCTGATGTGCTTTTTACCAAGAAGGCCTTCACATACTTGCTTTGACTAGTAACAAAAAAATTCCTTTCCAAAGGATGAGTAGCATTTGAAAATCTACACTTACAGAGCCCTTTCAAGTCAGTTGCTACGATCTTCACACTTGTCACATGCAAAGCAAGTGGAATCTGTTCCAAATGCACACTTTCAGAAAAGCTGCACTAAAAAGATGATAAAAAGTTCTTTCGCATTGTTTCCAAACAATATATTGTAAGGGCGTGACCTGAGTGAACCTGCTGCCCTTAATTCCTTGAAAGATTTAAGATGCAGTTACCAATCTCTGCTA
The DNA here is from genome assembly GCA_025447955.1 of Psilopsiagon aurifrons. Classification (NCBI taxonomy): domain Eukaryota; kingdom Metazoa; phylum Chordata; class Aves; order Psittaciformes; family Psittacidae; genus Psilopsiagon; species Psilopsiagon aurifrons. Next base: position 17,124 of record JAOEHY010011680.1, read on the forward strand.
TCACAAATTCAGAAGTTATCTGGACTCATGAGGTTACTAGGTATATGCATGACATCTTAACTGTACTCCGTATCTCCTCATTCTGGGGTAGAAGCCATGTTTCTCAGAATGGTAAGGAGAAGAATGCTTCTCTCCCAGGCCTGCGCCAGCCTTGTCTATCCAAGCAGAGAGTAACAGACTTATCAAAGGGAAACACCAAATTCCAGCACCTTGCTTGGATTACATTCACAGAAAGTATGTCAAAGAGGCAATTTCTATTGGATCTCATGCTGACCTTCTACTACGGATGCCATTCACTGGCTAAATAATAGTTTGGAACATACTTGTATGTGGGTAATTAGTATCCTCAGAAGACTATATACAGCAGTGCTTATGAGGATCTGGTCCTTCCAGAAGGTACCAAGATGGATTCTGTTTCTATACTGAGATTCAGGGAAGTAAATTAAAAAAGGAGTCTCAAAGTATACACTACCCCTTCAGGAAAGCCAGTTGAACCCCTAAATACCTTTATGTCAGATAAAGTTAATGACCCACAAAACCTAGCCTCTTTTTAGGCTTCATAAAGTGTTTAGCGAGAAGCTCAGATCACATTATGGTTGTGGATTCCATGGATTGCAAACCATGCTCAACATGCAAGAACAGGTTACACAGGAGTAAATCTAATATGGTGACTCTACAGCAGGAAATGGGATCAAGTGTTTCTAAGGATGGCAGCACTTTTTCCCCCGTAACTGCAGTTCCAATAATAAGGAAAAGCAATCTTAACAGGGAGGATAACACTACTCCAAGGAATAACTGGTCAGAACTCATCTGGGCAGACCTGATAAAGAATAAGCCTGGGCAGCGCAATGATGATGATTCTGAGCTCTCTGTAACTCCCTTGTGGTTTAGAGTTTGCTAGGTGGGATGCCACACTTCCAAATTCTGCAGGATACCCAGCAGCACCCTCTTGCTCTTACTGGGATGGGCACTGTAGCACGTACTGAATATCATACTTCAAAGCTTAGGAAGCATTGCTCCTCACTGTCTAGAATTAACTTAATTAGTGAATAAGAGGTGGAAAGTCCCCACTTAGATCCCGTTTTGAGATAAGCCTGCCAAAATGAGGTGAAGCTACCAGGAAGATGGGAAACAGATTTTCTGAAACAATAACAACCTTCACCTTCCATCACTGTTTCCACAGATTTCAACAGCCGCATTTTTTCAGCTAACAAGATGAGAAGACAAGTTAGTTTCCCAAACTGTTCCAACAGCAGAAGCTAAGATCATTCGAATCTGGCCAGAAAACATAGAAATTACCTATATATCTTCAAGCTTTCTAATTCTGCTCCCTGTTTTAAAAGGCTCAGTTGCCAGACAGCAGAAAACCAACCCTGTTTTAAATTCCTGATCTATTTCAAAAATCTATGGCTAGCAACATGCAAAATTCTCTGCAAGTATGTAAATCAGAAGCCATTATGAACACTCCTGGCCTTTGAAGTTCTAAGAACAGCAGCAAGAGCTTGTTTCTGATGCAGAAGAATCTTTGAAAATTGATAGCTTAACAGTTTAAAACAAACAAACCCAAGTAACTGACTTCAAAATAAGCAAGAATGCAGTCAATAACATTATTGTTTTCCTATCTGACATCCAAGACTGATACAACCTGAACCACTACTCTGATTAACCTGCTCCAGAGGAATGCTCCAGGGAAGAACACAACCTGTAGAGTGAGCTGACAGGACCTTGGTAAAGTGCCCAGCCTTCTCAGTTAGATACCTGGTCTGATTCACTTCTAGTCAAACTAGCAGCTTTTACATGGAAGTGAAAAAAACAATTCATCACTAAACAGAAGCATGTTCAGTGGTATTCCTAACAATATTAAAGTAATTAATCTTTCATCTTAACAGAATTCATGGTATAATACTGACTTCCATGAAAGCAACCGTTTTTTCAAATCCTCTTTTCCCATTATGGGTGTTAGCAGCCTTTTTCTCTTAGAGTAATTGGCTATGCTCAAGATTTACAATGTTTGCGTTCTTTCTCAACTTTGAAATCCGTGCTAATTGCAGGATAGAGGCACCGTCACCAGAACTGGTCTTGCAGTTTAGCAAAAGCAGGTTCAGAATTTATTCTATGTTGCATTGTAATGGAACATTTTGAGATGGTCTAAAGCACAACAGGTCAGGGTATTTAGGCAAAATTAAACATTAAAAAAACTCACACCACCACTCCTCTGCAAGAAGAGACGTTCTCTAAACCGTGCTATTTTAAACTTCAACTTTCGAAATAAGAGTCACACGTCACTAAGGTCTTTCTTTGTACTGTGTGTCGTATTTGCTCTCCTCTGCTGACCACAAGAAGATTCAACTGTGCTCAGGCTTGAAGGTAAGTTTATTTTCCCAGTTGCTTCCCACACATGAGTAGCATTACTAAGGGAGGACTCTAAAGCCTACTGCTCAAATATAATGACATCAACTGAAGTAAAAAAACCCAAACCATCATAGCTTGAGTAAATTAAGATCAAATACACTCTAATTCCAATCATCAAACTGGGCAAAACCAACACAGGCAAGCAAAAATGACATCCAATGACCTTAAGAGGATTTTTGCTTGTTCTGAAGCGACTTTTCCCATTTTTCTTATCTTACAATTCTTCTTGTGCCAGCTGCTCCCAGAGCATTCGTTACCAACAGGGACTTTGTGGCTCAGGACATTCAATGCCCCTGTTGGGGAGAGAGTCTTCATACCCTCAGTAAACCTTAAAAACATAGCTGGTAGGTACTGAGAACGTACACATGTGTTGCACTCACAGGAACACACCAGCACACAGACACACAGGCACATGCTTTCACATTTCTTTTCAGTGCACTGGAAACCCACCGTATCCCCCTGCTTGGATGGGCGTTTTTGGAGAAGCACAAGCATATAGACTAAAATCCTCTGTCTGGAAGCCAGCCCGGTTTAATGAGGGCTCAGATGCACTGCGGTGAATTTTTGGCAATGACCGGGCCAGAAGCTCAATGGAGGCAAGAATCTAAAACATGTAGAAAATAAGCAATCAAATCCATTGCCCAAAGCTGTAACACTCTCTTAAAACCAAAGGCAGAACATAAATTAACTACAGAAAAAAATATTTATAGAGACATTTAAACTGAAATATTAAAAATTAGATTACTGCATGGCGCTCCGATGTTTGATCCTGAAAAAGGCTAAAAAAGCCATTTCTGGGAAAAAACTGCCTCATTTACCCATTTAAAGGGCATACTGATTCCCCTCTGTAAGCACAGTGAACACAGCTGCCTTTTAGTTTGCCTCCTTTTTCATGCACTAGTACCTATACTTCCCATCGCTGCAAATAAACACCCTTTGGCAGCGGCTCGTTTAACACCATTCACCATAAGCCAGCAGGTGGAGCTCCCTAGTTTTCGAAGAAGCTTTGGTTACAGTAACGATAACACAAGGTCCCCCTCAAGCTTACAGAACCCAAACCTTCCTTAGTGGGCACGATAAACCAAGTTTTTGTTTTAGTAAAACTACCAGCTTGCCTTCATAAAGCTTAGGCAAGAGCAAGGAGGGTGGTATAAAGATTTCCAAGACCGTACACCAAGTTGCAATTTGCGTGTCTAATTGTGGTTATTAATTTGACTGTCTCCCTGTTGAAGCTTTCTCCAACACATAAACGCTTTTCCAACTACACAGGTCACTTTAATACCTGCTTTCTGAATTCAAAAGAAACATTTCTAATGTAACAGTGCTAACCAGGTACCGAACTTTTATGAAGTAATGCTACAGCACTAATCAGTGAGATTTTGAATTGGCCAGTGAGCTCGTAACTGATCTTTAGTTTCAATATTTGAGTTGTAAAGTCTACTGAGAACTAAAGGGGAACACTTCTCACCTGTGGAAAAAGGGGTCTCTCATCTCTTTTCTTTTTTAAGCATTCTGCCATTAGTCTTTTCATAGCTTTTGGACAGTTGCTCCGTACTTTGCTGAGGTCCGGAGACAGGTATCCTCGTCCCACCATAAAAATTATCTGTATTTAAGAGAAGAGATGAAAGGGGAAGAAGATGAATCCATAAAACAACAGTTACAAAAGACAGACATTTTGCTAGACCATTCTGATCCCAGCAGCAAGTTTTCTGCTCCCACGAAACACTGTCTGGTGCTGAAATTGTCAAGTTTCTGGGCGTAATGCCTGCTAAACCTATTCAGTATAGAGAAAAAAATGCGATTGCTTCCCCCTCCTCCAAGGAAAGATTTCGGTGGAACTTGAACACTAGTAAATGGTTACCATTTATAGCAGTACCCATCTAAGGAGCGGTCCTTCAGTGTCAAACACTGTTACAAAAACAAGAATAAGCAACTCTGTGGCAGCAACAGAATGCCTAAAAATAAATACTGTTTTATAAGTCAACAGCAAGTTCACACAGAAAGGCATTTTAAAAACACACAGACTTCAAATATTAAGAACCCTTAGCTTTTGAGAATAAATTTCATCATCTACTTTTCCACCACAAAACCTTATTCTTGGCTCTGACCACCTTCCCCAGCACCCGCACCAAAAAAAAAACCCACAAAAGAAAAAGAGAAACTCTGTCCTCTGTAGAAGAGGAGACAGACGGGCTTTGTATTTTTTCAGTAATTCCTTTAGCATGGAAGGCTTGTATTTCACCTAAGGATAGTTAAGCATAGAACAAAGTAAACTAATAGAACGCAGGAACACAAAGCATTAAATATGGTTACTGTTCTCTTGGATATATAAAAATAAACCACCAAATATCATCATGTCAAGCCAATGTCAAATGCAGTGTGGTGAGTACTGCAGTTGTGCTGACACTAAAATCCTCTTTTAAACTAGCTAATCAAAGATCCATTCATGCTGCTGCAGATAATCACTACCTTTTCTGAATACTCAGACAGACCCAGCAGGTGTCATACCTTATATTTAATGAAGTGTAACTATTTTGTACCTGGACACTGGCAAAACCAACAGAAAACCCGCACACCTCATGCAAGCTATACATTTTATTTGTACTAACACAATCCTGGTGCCTTTTCAACTTTCTGATTCAGTCACATCTGTGCTGGCACCAAGAAGGAGATTAAAACTCCCATATGGTTTCTCTAGAATCCATGTGCCAGAGCAGCATTTCATAGTAAAGACTTGTCTACCCCATCCCTTACCACTGCTGCAATGAGAGTTATCATCTAAAAATTACTTTTCTATAAATAATTACACTACTTAAGTTGAAATTACTAAAAATTCATTGTTATCTATGTTTCCAACACCCGCTTTACCAATAATACAGGGATTAAACTTTCATTCTAACTCGAGAAAAGAAAGTATCGCAAAAGAATAGTCCTAGCCTGCCTGGAAAAATCTGTTGAGAGAAACAAGAATGATGCTTTGCTCACAAAGAATCTCAGTTGTGCCATAGTAGCTGATGTAGATACACCAACAGAGAGCGAGCAGTACTTTCATCTTCTCAGATATTCAACTGGGTGTGACATAACTCAAGGCATTAGATCACATTTTATATGTTGGCTTCACTTGCAATTTAGAACTTGCTTCAGCACTCAATTGTTAGCACCCACATCACTGGATTCATCTTTCAAATCTCAAAAGGTAAAACCAAAGCAATGTCCTAATACAGCCTTTAGAGGATAATATCCATCTGGCCAGGAATCTGGACATTTCCCATCTTCCAAACAGCAAATCCAATTAAAAATAAAAATAATTAAAAAAAAAAAAAAAAAGAAAAAAAAGAGTTACTCCAAATTCAATGAATTGGAAGTGTTCTGACAGATATGGAAGCAGCCTTATAAAATGGCATTCACAGATGAACGTTGCTATGGTTGCAATTCTCAAGTACCGACAGTGAAAAAACAAGAGACGTGGACACAGAAACAACATAAATATATAACCACCCAGACACTGAATATTTTACACCGAAGATCTTGATGCACAGACACTATTTTCAGATTAGACAGAGAAATAATGAATCAGATGTGCCTTCACAAATGTGCCTATCCTGTGGAGGTGCATTACAGGCGTGTGGTATTGTCAGACTTAAGGAATATTTGTTCACAATTAAGTGATCTTCTTAAAGAATTCACACACTCTGCACACTGCACCAAGCAGGATTTGAGAAATGCTGGTAGCCTGAAATTCAGTTAGATGGTGCATGCGTTCCTCACAATCAAAATGAATATAAAAACCCCAGAAAGACAACTGGTTTTCCATTTTGTCAATCCTATTGCTGAACTATTATCCAATGCCAAGGGAGGGAGGGCAGAGGAATAACTCAACATATGGAGGATCATTTTGCCTTTGCAGAACTATTCTAAACTGCATTACTATTAAGTAACCTGCTCTCTCCCTAATAAGTATCCTGGCAACCAGCTCAGAAGCTGAAAATCTACACTTGAAGTAGAAAGAACAAAAAAATACCTCTAGTGAAGTGAACTGATGCTACATGGCTGAGGCAGATCTAGAAAATTTAGAAATGTCATCTCATAACATCAGAAACACAAATCAAACACACAAAGGACTGGAATGTGCACTTCACGAGGCTGAATTTCTTTCTTTTTCAGGCCACAGCTGGCTGAAGTCAATCCCTTCCCTTACCTGGTCCCTGTTGTTGATGTTTAAGTATGGTAACTGTCCAGTCATCAATTCATAAAGAACAATCCCAAATGCATACACATCCGACTGGAAGCTATATGGGTTTTTATCTTGCATCCTAATAACTTCTGGTGCCTGTACCAGAAAAGGAAAAAATTAGTTTTTATTTCACCACGTCAGGCTGCACCTCACATATCTGGAACAAAACACGGACTTGTCCCAAATATAACAGTACAAATCCCACTCTTGCCTCCAGATGTTACTGGGTCCTAATAGAAAGTGGATGTTAATATGAAACTCGAAGTCCACTGGTTCATTTTAGCTTAGTGATCCCTTTATTTATACAAAATTACCTTTTTCGGGCCAAGAATCTATTCTGAAACTAGATTATAACAACACTGAAAATAATGCCCAATAACAGAGTCTTCAGGGTCTTTTTGGGGAGAAAAAAGCAGTTGTGTAGGAGGGTGCAACTACACTTCTTAAGACTTCAGCAAGTTGTACAGTCTCTTAAGAGTATCTATGCTTGAATGCTTACAATTTAAAGAGCACCTTCCTTTTGGCTCTGTTCCTCTGTGAGACATTTTCCGTGGCTTTTCTCACCTTCTCAACCCTGGATTAATCATACCCTTTTTCCTCAGCCACCATTTTATTTTCAGCTTAAATCCCAAACTAAGGGATGAAGACACTAGTTTTTTGCTGACTGCTGGAAAATATGTGCTTGAAGAAGAACTAAAAGGCATTCATATTACTGCTTGTCTTTTCCAGCTCAAGACAGTTTGTAAATGTCAGTGTGCTGGAGGGGTAGTCTTAGAAGCTTCTGGCAAAGGCAGCTAAATTTGTTGAAACAAACTCACTACTTCCCCTTGCTTACCATCCATAGAATAGATCCAGACAACTGTTCAAACTGATGGGATCCACTCCATCGTGATTTCACTGTAGCTAGACCAAAATCACCTATTTTTACTGTGAGGTCTTCATGAAGAAATATATCTAAGGGGGAAATGTTAAGGGAAAACAAACAAGTGGTACTTATCCTGTTCTACAAGAACAATAAATAGCTATGCATGTGCAACATTAGACATAACAGTTTTAACTATTCACCATCATTAAAGAAGGTTTTCATGTAATACAAGTTCTACGCAGTCAGCATGGTGAATTATGCTACTTAAGGGTTACAGAAGCAACAACTGTGCCACTGCTGAAAAGACCATGGTCCAGGCGGCTTTCTTGAAATGCCATGTACAGGAAAAGCCAAAAATCTCCCATGATCAAACTAGTGTAATCTTTTATTGCACGTAGAAACCAAATGATACAAAAATCTTCCTGATACCACAAGAAAACTTCCTACATTATGGCAATTGCATCAATAGACACAGTAAGTATTCCTTACTTACTAGTGATATTACCCCTTCTCAGTGTAACTTCAACTAGGGACATACACACAAGCAGCATTTTACATCAGTAAGGTCATTTCTGACAGAAAAAAAGCAAAGCAAAGCAAAACAAAAAACCCACCCCCCCCAAAAAAAAAACCAGGAGTGCTGTCATGTTCCACAATCACGTCTCTGGGAAAGGATACTATTACTCTTGAGGTCTCTGTGGATGATTGACTTGGCATGCAAATAACTGGAACAGAACATCATATATTAGGTGGGTTAAATAATATTTTACTGATCAAAAAGTCAAACTCCACTGCATTACTGAAACACGAATTCCGCAGATATTCAAAATACACATATTTATTAAGGTAAAACTGCAGTAAAAGTCTATAAACTAAAGCTTAGGTTTCTAGCTCAAACGTGATGCTACCAACTTCTGCTTTTCAGTTTTAACTCAACGTTCAGAATAAAAGAACTTCAGTAGTTTTTGACATGCCATTCCCTATTGCAGGTTCTGCCCCCAGGCCCTAACAGTGACTGTCAAGACTGACACAGCTTTATGTAAGGTGTTTCTAAACTGCAGGAGCTAAATGTGCTTCCCAGTCCCAGTGTGTACTCAAGTACGCTGTCTGCCTCCTAGCATGGGACTGGTAAAAAGATCTCTTGATTGCAGACTGGATAAACAAATTGCAGCGAACACAGAGAAGAGCACTTGCCCCACAGCATAGCTATAGCCTAAGTTAGGCAACTAGTCTCCCATGACTCTTCATTTAGTTAATGAGATTGGCACAAACCTGCTGGAGAAGCCCCAGTTTATGTCTCTGCTTTGAATTACACTCACAAAACAGCTTCTGCATCTCCACTACCTACAGAGGGAGCCTGGGAAGACGAGCAGGCTAGCAGAAGACTGGTGCTGCAAACACCTCCCCATCTCTTGACTGAAAACATAATAGAATACTTAGTAGAAAAAATGGCCTGATGAACTGCAATCATCATAGTGGTTTTCCGTATGGAGGGCAATTTCTCTGGGCTTACATCAGTTTTCTGATTTTGGCACACAATATTGGGCTAGTTTTGTACATTCTAACTCAACTCATTTGCCCTCTTATGAGAACAAGGAATACTTACAGTGCTTAGAACAAAATATGTATGTTTTCTTCAAATGCTGAAATCTGTTATCTACAGAATTACAGTACTTAACAGGAGAAAAGAAAAAAATGATTCTTTTTGCTATCAGGGCTGTCTGCCTTCTGCGCTATCTTATAGGATTACATCCTATTGTTCACAGGGTGTTTCTTTCTAAACTATGTTTGCCTCCTACCATAAGACTATCTGCACTGTGAAGATCAATCATAAAGCTTGGAACACGAATTTCTGCTCCAAAGATTGAAAGCTTAATTGAACTAAAATTACCTTTATTCTGCTATTTAAGACTATACTTCCTTCATGATTTGTAATTCCCCATGTTCCAAAAAAACAGAACACAGTCTATTCAACTAATAAAAATAATAAACACTTCACCAAACACTCTGATCACCAAGGCAGGACCCGGGACTTAGCCAAGTGAGTAGTTAGCTGGCCTTATTTCCAATGTCTGTCAGTGTGAAGGGAATAAGTAAACATTGCCCCAACACTTCTTTGCAAACAAGTATTGCAATACTTACTCCATGCCTTGTGCAGTCTGTCGTGCAATATCAATTAGTTTAATCATTTCAAATTTGGTCTCAATGATGTGTAGATGGTGATATAAGCTGGACCCCTCACACCATTGTGTAACTATAGCCAACTGGGGTTTTGTTGAATAACCCATGAAAAGCAGGATATTCACATGTCGTGTTTTCCTGTTGAAATAGGGGGAAAAAAAAGGTCAGGAGGAAATCAGACAGATCAGGTAATAAAGATAAAGTCAGGCAGATTTATCACCATCTAAATATGTATTTCCAAACAGAAATTGTTGGGTCAATCTCTACTTTACAAAGATAACAGGGTAACTTGCTGCTAGATTCAGTTTAATGAATTGATGATTAGGGGACTGGAGCACCTCCCGTATGAAGAGAGGATGAGAAAGTTGGGGCTCTTCAGCCTGGAGAAGAGAAGGCTGCACGGAGACCTCATAGCAGCCTTCCAGTATCTGAAGGGGGCTATAGGGATGCTGGGGAGGGACTCTTCATTAGGGACCGTAGTGAGAGGACAAAGGGTAACGGGTTCAAACTTAAACAGGGGAAGTTTAGATTGGACATGAGGAAGAAATTCTTTAGTGTAAGGGTGGTGAGGCACTGGAATGGGTTGCCC
>JAOEHY010011681.1:0-50389 GCA_025447955.1 Psilopsiagon aurifrons
GGCATGGAGTGAGGGCTGGCGGCGGCTGGCAGGGGAGCGGGACAGCCGCCTGCGATGGGCCAGGCATGATGGGGGCGCTCGGCTCCGTCCTCCCGCTGCTGTTGCCGCCGCTGCTGCAGGTCTTCGCCGCCGCCCCGCGCACCCAACTGCCCTCCGCCGGAGCCGCCGCCGAGGCGCGGATCGGTGAGTGGGGCCAGGGGCGGGAGGCGTGGGGCTGACGGGGAGCGGGGCCGCACCGACCCCTCCCTCTCTCCGCTGCTGCCCGAGAGCTTCCTCAGAGGCAGCTCGACAGGCCCCCGGTGGCCGCGCCCGCACGGCTGCGGGCGAGGGCCCGTCCTGCGGTCCTTCATGACCAGCTCCCTGTAAGGGACCCCGTTCTCCTGTCCCTGACAAACAGATCCCGCTGAGGGGCGCCGTCCTCCGTCTCCTTATGGCTCTGCACCCGCTTGAGGGTCTCTGTTCAGCTCCTCGTTGCCGGCTCCCAGCCCCTCACACCTCATGGGTCCCTCCTATCCCCACCGATCCCTGATCAGCCCGGCGCTGTCCCAGGATCTAGCTGCCCCAGCGGGGTGTCCCAGCGGGATCTCTGGGACACCTCTGAGGAGCTGGTCGCACCCAGTGTCCTCATATGCTGAAAACTTCCACCGAGGCAATCACGAGGACCTTAAAGTCGAGGTACACTGGTGGTGAGCCACCAAAAATGCATCCAGCCTCACGTATTTGACCCTCCTCCCAGTTTAGTGGATTCAGCCCACGAAAGCGCCCTTAATAGTTCAAATCACAGGAAATCCCCAGGCTACAAACCCCCAGAGGCAGACCAGCCTTCGGGGGTGTCCACCCGTAACTCGTTCTTCTGGAGGCAGAAGTCAGCACTGGCTTCCAGTTGAGCCTGTTTTAGAGGTGTCTACAAATACCCAGTGCTGTCCAGTGAACAACATTAAGCGGCCTCGTTCTCTTGAGATATTCTCTGACCAAACCCTTCCTCCTTTAGGAGGTGCCACCTGCGCTGAACATCCTCACCTGCTAAAATGGCCCACGCCAACATGAAGGGATCCTGAAACAAACTCTGTTTAAGATCAATGCTATTCTCCTCTGCCTCTCTCTCTAGCATTCTTTTCCTTGCACTGAGACACACATGGCTGTTTGCTCACCAGAATTATCTCCACTGCTATCTGCAAATATCGTCAGTTTCATTTCACTTGCAGTATCTTTCTGAAATGCACTTTAAGCCCAGATCATAACTTGGAGTATTTTGTATTTTTTCCCATTTTAATTCCTACCTATAATGGTTATGGACATCAGGGAGTGAAAGCTAGACTAGCTGTCCCTAAGAAGTCTTTTTCTAAGATAAAATATAAAATTAAGAAAAAAAGGAAGCCTCACACAGAAGTACCAGTGCAGTCTTCCTCATGTATATTCTGTTTATTAAGAAGGAATTAAAATCATATGACCATGGTTTTAATGAGGCTTCAGACAAGAGGTAATACAAATGAGCTATTAAATGCGTGCTATAGTGAAGGTAGTGATGAAAGGTTTTAAGGAGAAATGGTGTGGACTGGATATATCCCTCTCTACTCTTTCCTGGTTGCTATAGATATAGACTGTTTCTCCTAATCTGCTGTGGAGAAAGCATGCATAAAAATATTGAAAGTAGTAGCTGTAATTTTTACCTTTAATAATGCAATAAGCTATAGATCGTGCTTTCAAAGTAGACAGATTTTAATTCTCTCTAGCGTAAGCTGGGTCAGAGATATTTTTCAGCATGTTGTAGCTACAAAACAGTGTTTGTGTGTTTGTCACTTCCCTGTAGCTTCCCTGAGCTTCTGTGTCGGCAGGGGTGCTTTCCTGACAGTTAAGGCTTTCCCTATGTGGAATGGAATGAGGAAAGAGCAGGCTTGATTTTACATAGGGAATCCAGTGGTCTGTGAGGTATAATTCAGAGATATTTCAATAGCAGCTAAACAAGTTGAGCCTTTCTACTTCTTGCTGGAATAGGGAACTAACTTATGTCTCATGGATCGCTGTGAAAGATGGGAAAGGATTTATTGTGTTTGACAACATGCAAAAAAATGTGTGCATTGCTGGAAGTGAAACAGATTTAGCCGTCTCTTCCCTTAGTTCTTTTATTTCTTTTCTGTTCCAGATCTCATTAATCTTGAGTTCAAACTATTTATTACAATATTTATTACAATAGATTCTGTTCAAATTGAGAGTACAATTTCTCACCATAACAGTGCACAGAGCTGCAACTGTAATTTTACTGGATATCTAAGGTTTGGGGTTATTTGTGGTTATAGGTGGATGATACTAATTTGGATTCTTCTTATGCACAGTGCCATCTTCTTTAATTGAAAATTGAACACAGATGCATTATGAAACCTCTATAATATGTGCTGAAAACTTCCTTAAAAGCCATGTAATTATAGAAACAGTTTTTTTATTAATTTGTTTCTATTAAATGTTTCCGAAAGTCATCCTGAAAGCTGGTGCTGAAGCAGAAGTTTGTGACCTTCTCAATTTCATAGGGTATTTTCATTCAATTTCATTCTTTTCCACATTTTTGGCCAACTTCTGTCTATGCTTTCCTATATAGTAATCATCTCCAAATGGTGAACTGTATATGTTATAGCATACTTAGAAACTTGTTTATGAAATTGGAAGTTTTAAAGTTACAGATAAGATAAAAGGTTTGGATTTGTGCTTCTGCCTATATAATCCATGAGGCTTTGAAGATTTTTCCTGTGGGAAGGTGTTTTTATAAGATGATATTATCAACAAGAGCACATATTCTTCCATTTCTTGACATTTATAGCAGCATTATAGAGGAAATAATAGTATCTATTGCCTTGGCTTAGCCCATGAGAGAGATTCTTTCTTTTTTGACAGAAAAAAGATCAGCTGACTACATAGTAATGTTCGTTATTTTGTGATGGAACACTGGAGCTGGGAATTTTATATGCTAAATAATTATTTGTTTATAATACACAGTCCCTTTGAGATTATGGAACTTCTTTTAAAGTGTTTTACAAAGTAATCATCTGTGAGCAGTATGCTGATCATGTTGCGAAATTCCACAGATTTAGGTTATTCTGCTCCATAGTGATAGTTTTATGGACTTTTTTTTTTTTTTTTTCCCAAGAGACATATTCTTATCAGCAAATGATTAGGCTGGGGAAGCAGTTAAAACATCCTCCAGTAAGCACTAAGCAGTTACTTCAGTAAAAATTGGAGTTCTTACAACGAAAGTACTTCCATGCAGTTGTACAGCTTTTTAAGTAGACAGATCTATTCAGAAAGTTGCAGTGGTATTTTATTTTCCTATTAGAAAGACTGGATAGAGAGCTTGGGAACAGAGTAAACTGTGAACATTTCTAACAGCATTGTTTCATTAGTCCTAAGCTATTAATACTTTACAGCAGAAGTTACCCTCAGATGTATTAGAAAAGAGCTGCAGTGCCTTCACTTTAACCTCTAATGTGTAAAATGATGCTTGTAACCTTCAATGAATGCGGGTATAATTTTGCAATATAATTTGATCTTTTGTGCTGTGTGCAATCCTATTTTTCAGGCTGCATTTTCTTCTTAAATGAGTATATTAATACGCTGTGGAAATTTCTGGAAGCAGTTGTTTCATTATGCCATGTAAAAGTTCTTACAAAGTTGCATTCAAATTATCATATGCAAAAGCTTTTCAAGCCAAATGCCTGTGAATTTAGTTTTTAAATAACAAAAATACAAGTTGGCCACGTTTCAACTTATAAACATGAAATAGTCTAAACTTGTAACTGTGGGTTCCTGACAAATACAGTGAGCAAGGACACTGTCTTACATTTCACGAGGATTTGAATGTAATGGATGGAAACTTTGTTGAAAGACTTTTAAAAATGTTGCGTGTTAATTTTAGGACTTTCACAAAGTATGGTAAGCATGTTTAACAGCTGAAAAATACTTTAGATATGGGTTAGGAGTTTGAAGTTCTTGATCAGAAGTAGGAAATTGCAAGAGCAGGGTCTTCACTTGCCATTGGTGGAAAGCAGTTCCCTAGTGTGGATTCTTGACTTACAAGAGAATGAAATAAAGAGTAGGACAGATGAAAAAATACTTGCTTTTTGCCTTTTCAGTCCATGTTTCAAATACAACCCAAAGGAAGTACTGACAAAGAGCTTTTGCCTGTGGGTATTTCATGGGAAACAGCAAAAAAGTATATCTTGTTTTAGTTCTTGTTGGATGGATGTTACCATAACAAAATCAACATAACTGTTCTCACCCATCATTGTCAACTATCTGGGAGATCTACGAGGACTGCATTTTTCTTCTTACAGCATTTCTGAGCTCAGCTGAAGTTCACTCAAGTCAGTGTCAGCCTTCCCATTGACTTCAGCAGCATTTGGATCATAATGCTGGTTGAGGCTTGTAGCAGACAGGCTGAGAAAGTAGGGGAATTAAAGTGTTACCATCTGTTCAGTAGATAAAATTGCCCAACTTTCCAGTTACATTAATTTGGAACTTCTCATAAGCACTTGGATATTTTGGTATCATGTTGATTTGATGTAATTATTGATGATGGAGTGTGATTTATGATATAATGCTAGCAAATAAAAGTACCATCAAAATAATTTAATTAAGACAGTGCCGTGTGTTTGGAACATGAAGGGTACAGTGTAGGAAGCTGCCTGCTTCACTTCATCAAAAGTATTTTTGTATATTCTAGAAATGTTTCTTGAGTAATCAGTTATGTTAGAAAGCAACTTGAAAGTAGCTTGATACCAAGGCATGTCTCTCTGTTAGTTCCATTGAATTAAATGTAAGAATGTGCATTAATGGTTTTGCCATCATGCCATGTCTCTTCTGCAGTATCTTTTTACTCTCTAGCTTGTTTTTGTTGAAAGTTTCAAATGGACAGGAAGGGAATTATTTCTCTCTCAGTAAAAGGAAGTCATTGCAGGGTGCTGCAAAGGTTGTTCACAGGAGACTGCTCTAGGAAGAAAGGTTTCTTTTAGTTTGGTTTACTGATTGAGAGAAAACAGACAAGTTTTTGGTAATATAAGCCCATCTCTACTTTCTACCTGAGTTTACCCCAACATTTCTCTGCATTCGGTGAGATGAAAAAGGATATTTCTACTTGTCTTCTTTCTTTATTTCTGCTACCAATGAAGAATACCAATCCCCAAAACTTCATCGTACCACACCATCATTGTTACATGCTGTCTATCAGCCTACTGAGAGGAAATTGGGTTACTCCTAGTTGCTAGATTCTGGAAAATTTGGGCAGGTCTGCTAAAATAGCAAAGGGTAGCTAATGTTGACACACAAATGATAAATGAGTGGTTGCCTGTGTACTTTGTTACAGTGAACAGCAGTGCTTGTAAACATCAATGTGTTGAGAAAAAAGCAACTGCAGGCCCTGAGGGGAGTGGAGCTCACTGATAAGCAGGGGGCTGAGGTCTCTTGCGTTGATCAGATTTCCATTGGCTGGAGAAAGCATAAGAACACAAGCTCAGATGTGATTACCCTTTGTCATGTCTCCAAATGCGTAAGACCACCTGTGGAAGCCAAAGGGCAGTATATATTCCAACTTCCTGAAAATGATACGTATTTTCAGCTCATTTACACTTACGCTGTAGCCAAAAATTTAGATAAAGTCTCTGAAATTGTTCTTACAAAACCAGTATATTTCTTGCTAAAATCTGTGTTGGTGTTTACAGGCTGATTTAGCAGCACATTCAGTAAATACTGGAGAAATACTGATTTGGTTTTGGTGATAAAATTGGCAAATGAGGGAGTATCCAAAAGGCAAAGTCCACTGCTAGTCTCTGTTAAAAACAGGATGCTGAGCTGGATGTGTATTTGGTTAGGCTCCTTATGGTCATTTTTAGTAAATCTAGGAAGGCAGTAAGTAGTGTTGTTGCCGGTCAAACAGTTTTATGTTTGCAAATGAAGAATAAGGTGAAGATGCAGATAAAGACGATGTTTGCAGGGAAACAGAAGAGATGCAGCAGAATAGAGGCGTGTTAGGAATGTGGATGCTTAAATGAGGAAATGAGGAATTAAATGTTTAGAAGAAGTAAAATTATTGGAACTGGAGATCAGAGATCAGTAACTTACCTGTGTACAATCTGTGAAGATGTGAACTTAAAATTGGGTAGAGGTACTTCTTCTCATGTAAGAGACAGTCAAATGCAGCAGCAAACCTGGGCCAATGTGTGACATGAGAAGATGAGGCAAGGTGGAAAGAAGGAAAAGGTATTCACAAAATAGAAATATTAATTCATTCATTGAGGCCAAAGCCGTGGCAAAAAATGGAGTCAGGAGATGTGTGTAGGTAATGAGAATCTTCTCTAGGAGTAGAAAAGATTTATTTCTCTTAATATAAGGGATCGGATTCATCTGACTAAATGTAATTATTTGAGCTAATCAGTCTAGGCTGCTTTTAACCTATGTCTAGTTTATAGATTTCATTTTACCCAACTGTACATATCTAACATAGGTCAGATAAATGTATCCCTGGATGCAGCTGTTGCTGTCCACTTAGTATTGTCTTAATAAGTTTCCCAGACTAGGGTGAGTATCTGTCTGTAAATATTTATGGGGTAGGTACTGCACCTTAGCTATTGAAAAATCAGATCCTCAGGTTAAATCTGGGGAGAGTTAAGCACATTTGGAGAGTGATGAAAACCTGTCTCTCCCCACTGAGGTGAGACTAATGCAGTAGCTTAAAACTAAAGTTAGGTTGGCTGAGGGTCACCTACTACATTGCTTCAAAACCCAAGCATGACTTTGAGATATATAGGTCTTGCAAGAAAGCTGTTTAGGAAGGTCCTGTGAGTAGTCAGGCAGGTTTGTCGCATGAGGAACTGGGTCTGAAACAAGTGAGGTGGCTGAAGGATATTAATAGTGCTGGAAAAAATGTCTCTGAGAAAATCACCCTCTGATAATTGCAAACAAATGAAGGTGCCCTCTGAATGAGACAGAGGAGAAGTGAGTGTAATGGAATAAACAAGTGAAATTAAAAAGCAGATAAGTGAGCAGGGGTGCCTGCAGGTAAACTAGGCAAGTGTCAGGGGAGTCTGGTGTTGGAGAGCCAAAGAAAGGAACCATGAAGACTCACTAGTTTTGGACAGTCAAGAGAAAGCATGAAGGGCATGGATGTTAATGTGTACATAGAATTACTGAGTTTTCTTATGTGTGTTTTAGGGGCCTTACTTGTGACGGGAGTGGAAGGGATCTATTTTTATCTCAACCATTTCATAGTGCCAACACAGTATAGCATTCCCAATAACACTGTGCCGTTCAGAACAGTTGTGCTCATCAAAAAATTTAGAAACATTTTTCTGGAAAGATTAGAGGGGGTTTATCTTCATAGAATTTATTCCTTTTGGGAAGGAATTTCATGAGAAGTAAAGTGGCTTAGTAAATTACTGCATCTTACTGTGTTTTCTCCTGTAGCTTCTTTTGGTGAAACATACTTAAATACTGAACAGGGTTTGTTGATGCACAGTCTCTCTGAATGGAGAGTCAGTGCTTAACGTTGCATACCTATTTTGCTTCAAACTAATACGTTGATAAAACAAGCTATTTTAAGTTATAAAAACCAGTAACTAGAAGTTTTGTGGGAAGTACAGCTGGTTGTAGTAGGTGTAAGGTCTTTTCTTTCAGTTGCAGCTTAACAGCATGCAAAGACAGTTGCATAAGCTTGAAATCTTTGCCAACAAGTACAAAGGGATGCACAGAGATATATGTGTCTCCCAGTTGTTCTCATAGAAAACAATGGAACTGAGACCAAACATGCACTACATACTGTAATAAACTCACAAAGTTCAACAAAAGCCAGCAAATACCTGGATACAAAAATCCCCATATTTACATTCCCTTCTCCCCCATTAATGTTTCATCTTTCAAGTCTGAACTTCAATAAATTCTACAAAATGCCTTACGAAAGTCAATCTTGGAGGATGAAAAACTGATAGATAGTTTTTATTTCAGGCACACAGAAATCTTCTGCTCTTATTATTCTGCAGGAGATAATTACCTGTCGATCTGTTTCTGTTCTAAAAGGACTAAAGATATTATAACTTCTCTTGTTAATATTCAGGCGGGCTACCTTTTCTCTATAACTTTTTTAGCTGGCTAATTCAATTCAGTTAGATTCAGAGTAGTTGTTTCAAACAACTGAAGGCTATGCCTCATCTTCAGGCCTGAGGAAGAGTTTGTGTGTTAAGGAATTGCCTGTGTTTTTTCAACTATTATCAGGCTGCAGCTTTGCAGTACAGAGTGTTTGGCGATAACAAAGATTTACGGTATTCTTGCCAGTGACTGCTTGATCTTGTCTCTGTAACGGGTATTGACTTGGCTGAAACAACAGCAAATAAAAAGAGGGGAATCTCAATCACAGCCTTGCTCACAAGCAGTGAAACCAGTGCTGTTATTAGTGCTGGTATCCATGAAACGCAACAGGGAGATGTGTCTGGGGATAAGATTAGTTCATGCCACAACTGCCCCTGAGCTCTCCATGGCATGAAACTTTGACTTGTGTCCTTATAAAACATAGTCTCTTATTAACCTGTCCTCCCTTACAGAATTGCTTTGTAAGATAGACATTAAGTTCTGTTTACTCTTCGGTGTTGAATTAAAAATATGGCATCAAAGATTATAACCTTTGATGAATGCAGATACATCATAACCAAAGAATGTGAATGTCTTCTGTTTTTTTAGAAAATGCGTACCTTATGCTGTATTTCTCTCGGCAAAATGATTTGTTATAACTTTAGTTTAGGCTGTGGAATTCTGTATATACTTGCTGTTTATATTCTGGCTTTATTTAATATCTGATATGATAGATGCTAGCTATGAAATATCTTCAGTGAACTATTACTTATAAAATCTCCCTTCCTTTTCTAGATTGTAGCACAGCTCAGTATTCTCAGGATGTAATCAGTGCAATGCCTTACTTACGCTAGCAAAATATTGTATCAAACTACTTATGTGGCCTGGTCTCACCTCATCCCAGCTTCTCAGCTAAACAGTTTCTTACTTTCATGGTATCACCCTGTGGATTATAACAACTCCTTCTGTTTGTTGGAGAAGGCTGTAGTCACCAGTGACTACCCCACTTCTTACTTATGTCCTGAGAGAACTAAAAATGGAGAGGAAAAGAGATATGTGGGAATTATACATCAGTCATGAATTTCTAGAAATACCTGGATATTAATGAATATGAGATCTCAAGGTAACTATCATCAGCATTTAGTTAGGTGAACTTATGTTGGAGTTAGTGACACGGTTGACAGAGATGCCCCCTCCCCCCAGAGAGAAAGAAATTCTTTGGCACAGAGTATTAATTTTAAATATTTGTTTTTTTTGCTTGGTCTGTATTTAAGAAATGTCTGAGGGTTTGGGTTTTTTTTTAGCCTTGAAATCTGGGGTCAGATTTGGCAATTTTGTATTTCCTCAATTATGAAGTGAAATTTCAAAGTTGTTAAAATATTCTTATTAGTACTACCTATCTGGAGGTTTATTTTTGGTTAACTATGTCAGCTTGAATTACAATTCATCAACATACATTACAAGCAGGGGATGATTTCCAAGGCCAAAGGGCAGCCATAAAAACTACTGCCTATTCAAAATAAACATAGCAATAATGAAAAACAGAAATTTTTGAAAGAAAAAACAAAGTTAAGTGATTCTCTATGGTGAATTTCCATCTTAAAAGTGGCAATGACTCACACTTAGACAGTATAAAGTGTATAACACTATAATTAAATAGCATTTTAAAAGCAGATTGGGAAGGTTGTTTTAGTACGATATGTATTTGGATTTATGCCTCCCAAGAAGACATAAATCTACAGTTAAGGGCTTATTTTTTTTCTTTTCTCTCCATTTTCTTTTGTTTCTCTGAGTAACACCTGCTCTAATGAGTTTGCAATCTAAAGTAAATAACTAGGAAGCGAGGAGGAAATGGACACACCACACAGGCTTGAGAATAAACAGCTGTCAAATGGCTTTTAGAAAGTAGAACACACAGCTTTTATGAAGGATCTGATTCAACTTGAATGAAGGGGCTGATCACACCCAGTTGTCAAGCTTTCTTAATGAAGATTTACTTGAGAGAATTTCAGAACAATACTTTATCATCTTCAGATTATGGAACTATTTTCAGAGTTTCGCAGATAGGGAAGAGCTCTGAAATGATCAGCTACCAAGTGGTGTGGTGGCTAAGCAGGTTGTTACAAGGGCCATGGCAGTGTTTCTTTCTCTTAACTTGCAGTTCATGCAAGGGAGACTTAAATTAAACAGTAGTGCACGTGAAGGGGGCATGAGCCTTACTTAAACCTCCACACTAAGTTGACAAAATCTGAATTTGGGTGTACGTATGTTTGGAAGCCTAACACGTTTTTAACAGGTTTGGCTTCATGTCAGTCGTTATCTTTCTTTTTAGCCATCCATTATCAGAATAACATCAACTTGGTTTTAGGTGAAAGTTCATCACTGCACAAGGAGACTGTTTTCAACAAAAGTATATAAAATATAACCTTTCATTAATTGCTTCACCAGTTTTCCTGAAGTTGCAGGTTCAGTTTCTTTTGATGTCACTGATACTAGTCCAGGGCTCCTGGATTTGAAGTGATTTAAGACATCAAATATTTGAATAGGGCCTGCTTAGAGCTGGTTTCATAGAATGTCTTTAGCTCTATTTAAGACGGAGTATTAGGAAATAAATATTTGAGCTTTTTTTTTTTTTCTTCCTGGTCTATTTTCCATTATTTCTGTTGTAGTCTGGAAGACAACCTCGCTTGGGAGCTTCCATGATTTCCTGCTATTTGATAAAGCTACTCTGCTTATCTCTTCTCCATTGAGAGAATTCTTCTTGCCAAAGGATGGAGTTTGATGGTTTATCATTTTGTAACCCTCCCCCTCTAGAACAGGGTGTGAGTGTTGGGTGTATTACTTTATTTGGGGCTGTCACTTTCTGGGAACCAGAAGTGTTCTGTAGTTTGCCAGCCACATCAAAATTGTTACTCCTTGGTGTTGGACAACATTGATCTAGAAACGAAAAGAAAGCAAGTATTCTACTGTATGTTGAGTTCAGTAAAACAATTATTATACAAAGAAATAGCTGCAGAAAAGTTTATGTGACATTCTTACACCTGTAATACTGTTTTTTTCTTCGCCAGACTGTAAGATTAACCTAATTATCAGAATGGTTATTGAAATTTCCCAGAGACATATTATTTTTGGTCAGCTTTCTTCCTCCAAAATGGTTACTGACTTGAGGTTAGGAATCTACCTTTCTACTGTGGTTTCTGCTGAGTTCATACTTGGGATATTTTTTCACCTTCCAGACTCTTCAGCTCTTGTCAGCTATGCTAACAGAATTCTGACCAGCTTCACCATTGCCATGTTACCTTTGGAAAGTCCTTCCCAGTTGTGCAGATGTCAACTAAATACCAGTTTGTAAAAGAAACCAAAAAACTGAACAATTTACAGAATGCAGATATGACACTTCCTGGATACATGTTAGATAAAATGCATAACTTTCTGATGAAGTTTCAGAACTCAATTATACAGATGTATATAAATGAAAACAGTAAATGCTGATAGAGGTCGGATGTGATGGCAAACGCAAATACAGAAAAAAAGGGGTTAGAGAGTGTGTCAGGAATAAATAACTTTCAAATGTGGCAAGCTGGAAGTTAGTGTACTATAATAATGTCTGTTATGTTGGAGTTAGTATACAACTTTTTTTTTGCTAGTCTTTGTAAGTAAAAAAATCAGTGAACTGGGAGCTCTGTTGAAAATGGATTAACTTCATTAGTCTAATTTCTGTAGTTTCTTAACAGGAGTTAAAAAGTATTCTACAGTATTTTACATTATATTTATCCATAACCTAATTTTAGTCACATTTCATTTGTGAATAATGTATGTCAAATATTATGGTGATCTTTTTTTCATGTCATAAGTCACAGGAGAGCTGTTTCCATAATAGTTTATTACCTGAAAGCTATGATTAAGTCTGTTTAATTTTGGTTCCAGTTACCAATGCGAACATTTAATCATATGCCTAACTATAGGTAAGTACTGTTGTCACTTAGTAAACAGGACTGTTAACTCTTTTTGCTTTTAGCAGGGGAAAATATAGGTCACAGCAGTTTTGATTGTACCTTGAAACTTGTAGAAGCAGTTTTATTTCACTCATTTCTTTCTTAATTGAGCACTTTAATGACATCAAAATTTGAACACTGTAGAATAATATGTAATAACAAACTGCGCAGTGCTGTCTCCTGTGTATATTTTTAGGGTTACTTAAAGAATCTCTTGCATTTCCAAATAAGATAATTAGAACAGAGTTTTTAAAATGAAACTAGATAGGAACTCATCCAATAATCTTGAATCAGCTATTTGAAGCACCTTCTGCAATAACAATACTTTGTGTTTCATTTGCTTTGTTAAAATTGATATAACATGAACTTTTTGATGAGTTAGAAGATTTGGTTTTCATTGTCCTCCAGCGAATATGTATCTAGTGACATCTGGGAAGGACTGTAAAAACCTGCATCTGAGGAGGTGCAAATGAAGTGAATGTTTCTCTGAAACTGGATTGGTGCCAGTAATCATGGAATCATGGAACTGCTTGGGTTGGAAAGGACCTTAAGATCATGTAGTTGCAACCCCCTGCCATGGGTAGGGGCATCTCCGCTAGACCATGTTGCCCAAGACTCTGTCCAGCCTGACCTTGAACTCTACCAGGGATGGAGCATTTGCCACTTCTTTGCGCAACCTGTTCCAGTGCCTCACCACACTCACAGTAAAGAACATCTTCCTTATATCTGTCCTGAACTTCCCCTGCTTAAGTTTAAATGCATAATCCACTAAACGAAGCTTTGCAACTGCATGAAAACTGAAAGAGGTTGTTCTTCCTTTTCCAGGGATGTTCCCTTCTATGTATATAGCAAACTCTTCCCCAGAAGAATGACCCTGATCTTTAGGTGGTTCTCTCTCTGATCTAGAGAGCACCAGATATTATGTGCAAATCATCATATTGTAGGTATCATAGAGCAAATAAATATAAAATCTTGTTATAATCCCCAGTTGCCTCATGAATGAGGTTTTTATTCACTCTGCAATTTCTCAGTTCATATATTATCTTTCCTCTCCATATGTGACAAATTGAAAATAGCTTTTTATTCTTGGTCTCATCTCAGGAGGTGCAAACTTATATCTGCAAATACATCTTTTTGCAAATCTAAGCTTTTCTTTTTTTCAAATGAAGATGTTAAATTGTTATAGGATAAAAATTTATTAGGATTTTTCCCTTAGAGGCAATGGAGAATTCTCTCCTCAGAAGAGAGTTTACTGGATGGCTAAGGGGAAAGAAAGTGGGACAGACCACAGCGAGTGAGAAGCCATTATAGAAGTAGCTAAAAAATTGAGTTCACCTTTTCTCTTTCATTCTTGCTCATGCTGAATACAAAATTTATTCCTCTAAAGAGCTTGTGTCTGTTTTTTAACCTGACCTAGAACTCTCTTAACACAGTGTTTAACTTTAAAGGGCTTATTAAGAAGATGTTACTGTAGCAACAGTGAAGTAATATTTTTCGGATTCAATTCAAAAGCTTTAGCATCCTTAATAATTGAATCTTTTCCAGATTTCACAGTAAGAATTTTTTTAAGTCATATATGATATTTGTGGAATTAATTATCAAATAATGCTCAAGTGGTACAAAGATGAAAAGGGTGGTTTCAGAGGATTTTGATTTTAAGTGTCTTACCTGCAGTAGTATTTTGCTGTTCCATTATATAAGGCTTTAAATTATTAATGGAGCGATGATTCCTTTGATCTGTGCATCTGCTGAGAGATGCATCTCTATGGGTGGATCCACTCTCTAGGCTGGTGTGAGGCCTCATGGACCTCATTGATCAGAGGATTGTCCATCAGTGGAGGGTAGCTAGCAAATAGGAAGGTCATGCAAAGGTGTATGTCATGGTGTATTGCCCCATTCTTACCCTCTTTTCATTGGCAACTGCTACTGTTCACTGCAAGAGACAGCTTTTGCTCAAATCTCTATGGTATGAGCATATATGTTTATGGTTTGCTTCTAAAAAACTTGACTAGAGCAGAAGCAAGTAAGCTCAAAGAGCGTCCCCCACATAATGCCTGTGTTTCCCAATAGACTGATGGAGACAAGAGATTTGCAGTCCTGAGGGTATTCTGACTAATGATAGAACATTTCTGAAGTGAACAAATATTGTAGGAGCAGATATACACAAAGTATAGTCGCAGTACTTGTGAATCAAAACTTCTGTTAGTATTTGCTCAGTAGACCCCAAGTAACTAAGATTTTATAAGAAACAAAATGGAGTGGATTTTTGCTAGAAACCTGCTAATACAGTGCTGAGTATTTCTTGCCAAGTGTGGGCATAAAATACACTAGGTTAAATGTTGGGGCTTTTTTCTTGGAACTGTGTTCTGGCCAGAAGTCTCTAGTCTATATTAAAGTGCTCCTGCTGGGTTTCCATAGCTATGCAAAGTCTATAACTAACTCTGGCAGCAGAAAAGACTCATGTCTTTGCATTGTGCTTTGGATTTCAGTACAGAAGAGAAAGTATGAATGGAAAGACATTACATCAAGACAGAAAGCGCATTTCAAGTAATATGGGTTGTTCAGCTGGATCATTCTACCCACCTAAGCAGTATGATCACTTCACCTGCTCCCTTCTGCAAAAGGCAGAAATTTAAGACTAGCAATTCTGTATGGTAGCACTGTTCTAGAAGGATGTGTACCCTTCATAGAATTATGTTTTCTGCAGCGCTTGTGTAATGTGGAGGTTTGACTTGAGTGCTGGTGATATCCATTCCTATTCAGTTTATGAGAATTTGTGAGCTACTAATCTAGGGTACTGTATTTTGCCCGTAAAACCCAGAAGAAAATAGATTTATTTTTTTTTTTTTCCTCAAATGGGTGTGAAATAATAAAACTGCACCATTGTGTGACATCTGTGTGAGAGGGAAGATTAAATTGTAAGAATTAATTTTAAGAATTTAAAGACAAAATAGCTCCACAGTGCACTCAGAAAATGCATGATTGAATAAAGTAGGAAGAGGTGCAGTAGGTGTATATTTTACTGATTTATCATGATCTTGTACCAGATAGGTGGATATTGTAACCTCAGCTGAACCCATTTTTCCTTTGCCTTTGTTTACCTTCACAAATGAACATATTAAAAAAAATAGTCAGGTGTGAGACAAGCAAACAAAAAATGATAATATCGATGAGAAAGGCAGTACAGCTCCAGGAAGAGCCATTAATATTTTGTAACCTCTAAGTCACAGAGTTTAAAGAAGTGTAACTTTAGAAGGCTGTTTTAAAGGAAGAAGGTGAGACATTGTAACTAAAATGAAGCATCTTTATTCCTTGTAATAGTCCTTCTATTTATCTGGGTATGCAATTGAAAACAAAACAGTTCCTTTAATCTTCTATCAGAACACGTTTGTTCTTATAAAATAATCATTTAGATACGTACTTATCACTTCCTTTGAAATAAGGATAATGCAAGAGAAAAAATACATTTAACTGTTCACCAAAAATTATTACAGTGACAGAAAGTGGCTGTTGTTTTTCTCATTTTTGGCTGTTGTATGTAGGTTATTTGAACAATTATTGTGAGCTTTTTCTTGAGGAGCAAGAAATCTCAAATTGCTCCCAACTGCAGTATGCCTATTAGATACCATATATCTGCTATTTTTACCTTCTTGGGCCATTAGTTTCGTGTGGTCACTGGATTAAAACTCTTAAGCGCAGTACAGATACTGAAGTTATGTTTTACAGAAGCCAACAGAACAAAGAAATAAATGGTATTTTGGGATGGTTCTGCCTCTATAGTTTTCTTTTTTTCTCTTTTGCATCTTAGTTGCAGCAGAGGGTGTTCCTTGAAGAGGTTTTAATTTTATCTGTTCAACATTTGCAGGTTTTTTCTCATGGGAGTTTTTCTTATTTCAGCATTTGTTTTTTGCTCCATATCAAGACAAAATTGAAGAATGAGGATGTTTTAAGGGAATAGAATATTTTAAAAAAGATTATTTTTGAGCAGGCAAAATTCTGAAACATTAAATAATATATTTAAAGGTAACACTGAATTTTGTCAGCCTGAACTACCAGGTTTGTCAGCCTGAGGGCAGAGAGAAGGTTTTCCTACTGCTGATGCTAGAAATTGTATCTTCACATCCTAGTATGCCCATAAAGCCAAGCAGGGAAATTGCTGAGCTACTGCTCTGCAGTAAAGGCCCCAGTCTTGTCCTTGGGTCAGGCTTCCTTGTTCAACCTAACCATGAAGCATTGATGCAATTAAGAAGGGAGATTTGAAACACCTGAAATGAAAGTCCCACTGATCATATATAGCTCAATTGTAGTCTTAAATTGACCCCAAATTAAATATTTGATTCAGTTACCTGAAATATTTTTTTTTAAGTTTCTCCAGTGAAGCTTTTCATTAGAAGTATCCTGTAGAACCTTGATTTTCTGAAAACCGCATTTTAAGTTGAAAGACCTGTTGATAGTCTTCAAACAGCTTTAGTTCATATAAGGATCAGAATGTTCAGAGAAGTTACTTGGTTTTGTTTTAAAGAAGCAAAATACCACAATCTTTTAATTTTGCTTAGGTAAGAGGAGAATGTGGGTGGAATTGTCACGGAAGTGAAATTTCTGTGGTTTTACTTCTACTTCTTGAAGTATCAGCTGTCTGGCTTGTTTTTATCATAGCAGGAAAAAAGCCTGTTTTCCAGCTATCTTCTAAGAGTATGCAGGCTTCAATAAAATTGGTGTGTTTTTATGTACTTTCAAAAGCTCCAGCTTTTTCGAAAGATCACAAAATGTGTAGATGTCAGTCCTCTAGAGGGACTCATGGCAAAAATGGGTCCTGCTCAATTTTCCAATGTTTTCCTAATCCTGGACAGACTGGAAATTATGCCTATTGGCAAACACTATAAATAAATAATAGCACATAAACAAATTCTTTTTCAGCCTTAGCAACTTAGTACTTTCTTAGAAATTAGACTCTATTAGATAAAATTCTGTTGTTACTTTCTTTTGTTTAAATATCTTTTGGTAAAAAAGCATTTCAACATTATTTTACTGAGAAAACTTCTGCAGTATAATATTTTGTGGGGTGTGGGATTCATCTCACTTGAGATGTTTGTAGCTGAGTCAGTGTGGCCCATTTATAGTCATTGAAGAGAGAGAGGTACTTATAGGACACAATTGATCTGACCTATTTTACATGTCTGCTTCAGGATGAGATGAATGATACTCCAGGAACATTTGGCTAAACTGACTAGATTTCCATCAACTGCAAAAGCAGCATCCTGTGAGCAGAGGCTGCGTTATAGACAGAGAAGTGTAGAGGAGTATAAACTCCTTTCTAAACTTTCTAATATAGTGCCATGAACTTTTTAATTGAGATCTACATTTCACCTTTAGATGGGATAGTTTCCACCCTTTTAAGAGTACTTTTCAATGCTGAAATTTGTCATCTTTAGCATTGTCTTTGTTGCACCTAAAAAATATATATCACATAAAAGGCAAATATATTCCCTTGGAGTTTTTAAAACTTTAGAGAACCATGGTAATAGGAACTCTGTGGAACGATGTTCTTCTCCTGAAGTACATTTTAGCTCTACAGCAATGAGGTATATCATAGAATCATAGAATGGTTTGGCTTAGAAGAGACCTTATAGCTCGTCTAGTTCCAACTCCCCTGCCATGGGCAGGGACACCTTCCACTAAACCAGGTTGCTCAAAGTCCCGTCCAACATGGCCTTCAACACTGCCACAGGGGGAGCATATTTGGCAGAGTCTTTATTTTCTCATAGTACTAACTTGCTTTGATACTGTGAAAAGCGCAAAGATACTTTTTTGTGATTTTTCTTTCATCTGTGTTTATTAGAAAACAAACAACTTTGTCTTTAAATCTTGTGTTGATTATATATAGAAATGCTGCTGGTTTTTCAAATTTATTTAATGGACTATATGGTACTTATTTATTTTATGTTGCCACGCAGTGCGCTGGGAATTTTAAAGACCTCTGAAAAGACGTATTTCCAGCCTGAAGGGTTTGATGAATTAGGTAGACAATATAATAAATGCAAGGATTTAGAAGTTGCATAAATGAATAGTAATATAAATATGGTTGAGAATATGCTGTTTACATTAACTTATTTTGACAGTGAATACTTTTCTGTAGTAAGAAGAAAAAGTTTTTAACTCATTGAAGTAAGAGCAATATGTTATTGTGTGCTGGCAACCCAATTGCACTAGGTTAGGGAGGCTGAAAAGCTGTCTCCCAGATATGGGTAAGGACTGAGAACTGGTTACACACAGGGACATCTGTGATAGCCCATGACAGTCATGAAGGAATGTGTTTTAAGATAAGCATTAGTAAATAAAAGAGAAGCTGTATCTTGGTTCAGAAAGGGAATTTCAAATGTATTAGCATTCTGAAAGGAAACAGTGAACAAGAATACAAGAAATTAGAGGACTTGAGTGATTTGTGTGTTGAAAGAGGAGGGGGTGACAAGAGAGGAGAAAAATATTAGGACGAGGATTCTGAAGAGCTTTGAATGTCAAGTGGTCATAGAACAGGATTTGATTTCTGTTTCCTGCTACATGACATTGGATAAAACATGACATTTCTCTATTTTTTTTGAGCAGAAAATGTGGATAGTGCTTGCCTACCAAGTAGACAACTATGGTGACAGCTCTGCTCTTGGTACAATTTAAATGAGATATTTATACTAATTTTAAAAATTCTTGAATGAACTTGGTGATGTAAGAGTATTAGATTTACAGTTTCCTTGACCTTACACTTTATTTTTTACTAGTATCCATTAACATACTTTGCTGCAATCAAGATTTCTGCAGCTCTTGATTTCTGTATACAAAGCTATTTATTTATGGAAAGCAAGTTTCTGCAAGATGATTTTCTCTTTAATCTGTAGCCATATCGAACAGTTAATGAGGAAGAGTGCTTCTTTTTAGACTTCAAGATCCTAAGCGTTTTCCTAAAATACATAGATAGAAGATTATACTGTATCACTAATTGTTAAACTTTGTGTCCCTATTCATTACACAAGAGAAATGTGAAATTACACTGTCAGCCATTAGAGCAATTGTTGCATCACCTGATATATTGATTTTGTTTTCCAAATCAGATCTTAACACATAAGATATGCTTGTAGTGGTACGTTTTGTAAAAGCAAAATACAGAAGAGCAGAGGAACTACATGGTTCTGGAGGGAACACTTCTTTTTACATAGCCCTTTTTTTTGTCAAACGAGGAATTTGTAATGATTGAGGTTTTCCAAAGGCAGGAGAAAATCACGTCCTTTCTTGATAAAATGCATAAACCTAATAGTTTACATATGGTTGGTTAAGCTCCAGAATACAGCATTGAAAAAGGAAAATACCCAGTTTAAGAAAACAATGAATTCTACCAGTGCCCCTATCTGTTTTCCATGTGCCATTTTCCAGTGCTCTTAGGTGCACTTTTAGAATTTATTTGAAAGATATGCTCCCTGGTGTTTCAGCAACAGATGCCTGTTTCTTGTTGTAGGTGAAAAATAACAAAGAATTAAATATTTGAAGTTCAAGAATGTTTTTGAGGTCCCTGATGTTTTTACACAGTACTGTTTCTAAGGATTCCTGTTTACCATGTCCAGCTGGCTACAGTACAATGACTCATGCTGGTGCATGATGACCAGACCTGGATTTAACACAATTCTGTTGCCTTTCATCTGGATTTCAGTGGGGTTATACACTGTATTTTAAAGTTACTGTTTCTTAATGAAGAGTAGGTAATACAGAACGTAGCATTGTATGTATTCAGCAACACAGTCAGAGGTAAGTACGCTTGAGTTGTTTTCTGCTCTGAACACTAGTCTCCTACATATCAAGCTCAAAGCCTATATCCTTGTTTACAAGAAACTCACTAGCCAGATTCCTGATTCTCTTATTAGTCCAAGGTATCTAAGGATTTCACCGGAGGTGTAGGATGAGGACTGCTGATAAAAACCCTCTTTGTGAAAGATGGATATTTTCTGCCCAGTGGAGAGGGTCTTTGAGTAGTTTGAGCCTTACACAAAAAAACTGAGAACTGTCTAAAAGCTGTTGTCACATACACTCATTATGTAGGATGAACTCTTTTATATTCAGTCTGTTACTACAGCCACACAGTACATATGCCCATAATCTGTAAAAGGAAAATAAGCAGCCCTCCTCCAAAATGAATACCACTGGAATTGAACAAGCAAGACTGGGAGAAATTCAGAGAGACATAGAAAGAAAACTATTTCCAAAAGTTCCATACTAGTCATGTCACTTACATGCACTGAAAAACAGTGGAGGAGTCTAAAACCACATAATGCTACAAAGTTATCCATAAAATAGGATGAAGCTCACATTTGAAGATGGTAGTAATTTTATTAACATTTGGAAATACCTTTTCTAAATGATTGGAAATAATTTATCTTTTCTAAATAAACCATTTTATGCAAAATGAATGGGAGGCCTGGGGAAAACTGTTATGTGAATAAGTCAGTTTGTGGGTGTGTTGGTGGCTTAAGTAAATTAAAATGAAAATATTTTTTTTCTGTTCATTTTCTATAGTTTCTCTCATCTGTAGCAAACTACTTGATGTCAATATTCCCCATATTTTTTTTTTTTTTAATTCTACATACTATTATGACCCAAACCTATTTATAAGATCCAATGCAATAGAAGTTCTCACTGTATTTGTGCAAGAAGTAGAGTGAAGCATGGAGGTTTGAAGTGAGGTGAATTTGGAGTGTTTCCTTGATGATGGCTTCGGAGTTCTGGTAAAAGAATGAAGTTGTTAAATTTGTCAAGAAAAAAGCTGTAATGAGTGGTTGGAAAATTAAACCTGAAGCTGAACAAAGTCATGCTAAAAGATGAGTATTTTTTAATTAGTGGGATGATAAGCCATTGAACTGATTCAAATGGGGTGTATGATGAAATACTTTTACTGGAATAGAAATCGTGCACTGATTGCAGTGACCACCTGATGATACTTCATGACATTCTCTGATATTTTTAATAAGGAATGCACTCACCATGGTCTTTTCTGACCTTGAAATCAGTCACACTTCTGTGGTTCTTTTATGTTAGAGTGCATTACCTTACTATGAAATGTATTCTGTATAGATTTTTCCTTTTTCACTGTTCCTGTCCTGTTCGTGCAATGTGAATGGTGGTACCTATTTCAGAGTAAAATGATTTTATGAAGATAGAACTGAGCATCTAGCCAGTTTATGTTGAAAACCAGAAAAAATGAGCATTACATTGTAGCAGTCATGACACTTGTAGTGCCCAGTCTAAGTTGCTACATTTTGGGATAGACAGTGAAATCCTCAGCATGTAACTATTTTCCATTTATGTGTGTGTATGCATATATGTATATATTATTAATACTGAAATCAAGTTGGGGGTTCTCATGCATTCATGTTCTGGTTCAGTAGCGTGCACCGCTACTTACTGGTTTCTTAAATACTACATTACAGACAAGTGAATTCTTATGAAGAATTTTCTGTTGTGATTCTCTTCCAGTATTCAAAAGTGTTAGAGCCACTCTTGTGCACTTGTCTGTTTAGTGCCGTCTTCTGTGTTTGAAGTTGGATGATTCAAATAGAACTGGCTAATTTTATAGTAAATGGGAATGAAGTTTCACATAGAAAAATCTGACAAATCTGAATTCAAAAGTATAGAAATAATAGCGTTTGACACCAAAGCACTGACTGAATTTTTATTCTTTTGATGGAAAAAGGATCATTATTCTCTTTGGCCTGGTATTTTGCTGCAGTGCAGTTTTCTGTGCCACCTTCTGCAGCTTTTTCTGGTGTGTTTCTCACTGGAGAAATAGAATGAATCCTATGACTTCGGGTCGATACAGGATCACGCCCTGTGGTACTGTCTCGCTGGCTCATATAGACTATTTAGTCTTCGTATTTATTGCCAAAATCTACATCAAAGAAAAGGAAGCCAGCATGTGTTCCACATACAACACACAGAGAATCGTATTTGAGCTGCTGCCTTTTAAGCACACTGCAACTGCTGCAGAGATTTTTAGGGAGCAAGCAGAGGCTGAAATACGGTCATCTTTCACAAATGAACAGAAAGGCCCTTCAGACACTAGTTTGTCCATTACCCCCGTGCTATTTTTCATGATTAGACATTAGAATGCTCTTATATTCAGAAAAGGCACCTCATGGCTCACCCCCTGCTGTTGTGTTTAAGTCTCATACAAATGACAGGAAAAGTCACTGGTAGACAATACAGTAATAGAAAAAAGAAAAGAATAAATAAAAAGTAGCTGTGACCATAAGAACATGAGAGAATCCCACTTGCCTTAGTTTGCTTGAATTAGAATCTTATGTGTAGCCCCAGAAGTATACCTGGAAATGGAAAGTGTGTTTTTAAAGACATTTTTCTCGAAAATATCTGTTCTATCAAGACAAATGGGATATGAGTCATCAGGAGGTGTGGTCTAATTCACATGCAGCTCATGTCATGTTTTGCAAGAATAGATTAAATGCTTTGCAGTCGCACTAAACTTTTCTTGTTGACAGCAGGAGCAGTTGTGGTTTGCATAATAAAACTGACAATATAAAATAATTTCACCATATTTTGCTTCCATTTTTCAGTGCAGTAATTTGTGGAACTGAAAATGTCAGTAAGCAGGCAAATTACTGGCTTTCACAGTGAAAACATAATAGTATGATTTTCTCATGGCAAAAGATCCGGCAGTTATTTGTGAAAAACTTAGACAAGAACAGCTATTTTTGATGCTGCAGAGGTTTGTTTTCTTCCATGTTCTTGCACGATTTTTTTTCTACCTATTGAAATGTTACAATTTTTTTACTAGCTGTTGAAGTAATGAAGCTACTAAAATATTTCTGCCCTTTCAAAATTATGAAGAGAGAACTGTGGTAGTTAAATGGTACTTCAAAATAGTGGGCTGTTCTAGCACTTTTCCTAAAGAAAGCTGTGTCCTTATAGACTGAACACCTTAATGTGTGGCCACTTCAGCTTGTTTGAGATACTGGTAAGTGTCACAGCCATTTTGCATGCTAAATGACGAAATGTTGAAAGCAAGCCAGGAAATGTTTAGGTAGAATATTTAGACAGCAAAGATAGAATACATTCAATGATCACTGAAGAAGGCTGCTAGTTGATACCTGTAAGTGCATGACTGAAGCTGTAAGAATGCTATTAAACTTCTGGTGACATAATATACATATACAGTATAGCTACTGGTGATGATCCAGTTTGTCATACAAATATTGACCTTCCTCTGTTAGTCTGGGTCAAACAACTCTCTTGTTTCTGGGAAGGAGTTTGTATTTCAGCTAGTAAGACTAATTCTTTCTTTTCTTTTAAAATATTTCTTTAATGAGGTTTTACCAGCAGCATAAGAAATGTCAATGTTTAGAAATGACTGTGTGCCTTTTAGAAGGTTTTATATTTTAGAAGCCTGATGGACACGTGTGTCGCACATCTCAGAACACTTCGTGCAATACAGACTTTAGGAAGCCAGCTTCACTGGCAATCGTGTGTTGATTATGGATATGAGAATTACTGAAATAGTGGGGGAATTGTCTTGCTGGGAGTGAGGTGATTCACGAATTGGCAGATTTCCCTTCGGAATCATGGGGTAGAAAAAAATTTGTCTGATCTAGTGTACTGTCGCTGCAAATGAAGGCTAGAAACATGGTGTAGGGCAGACTAGTGTAGTAAAAAAAGAGAAAATGATAATGGGTCAATCTGCATAATTATGGACATTTAAAAACTTTCCCTATCTAGTGGTTCCAGTCAAGGCACATGAATTAAATCCAAGTTTTTTCAAGATGTGCTTACTATATTCAGAATAGAACTAAGCTGTGATATATTTACCCGTGATGGAAAGGCTGTGTTATTGACAGGGATTCCAGTAATTTCTAGAGGAGAGGTTTCTGGTTCTGGTAGCCAAAGATATGAGTAACTTAACATAATTCAAGGTTATATCACCGTATGTAGAACACAAGATTACTGGAGATGGAAACCTAAGATTTAAAGGCAGGACATTGTTAGCCTAGAATCCTGTGCATAAATTTGGAATTGAAAACTGCTCTAAGTGAAGCATAATAAAAGGCAGTGTGGCTAGAGCAGTCTAAGTTAGTGGTGGCTCAATTATGATGAATTTATGTTGACCTGAAATTCAATTTGATTTTTAAAGATGCTTTGAGTAGTTTTTAAGAGCAAATAAGGACATTCCCATGGTAAGAACAATGGAAGGGTGGAAATGAAGATCTGGATTACCAAGCGGCTTTAGACATAATTTCCAAAATGGTAGAGATGGTGCCTTTTGCCTCTCTCACCAGGCTACTCAGCTAGTCCATTTTATTCTGAGCTCTAATGACACTCAAAGGTAAGTTGCTCCTTTTGAAGCTCTCCCATTATGTACAAAAATAATCAGGTGTTAAGAAGGCCATAGGAATGGTTGCTGGTTTGGGTTGTCCACAGAAATTGGGGTGCGGGTCTTCTGTCTCAATGAGGCTGCAGGGACATTTTTGCTCAAATTCTTCACATTGTCTTTGATAGACCTAAATGCTAAGGTGCAGCATAGCAGAAAATACCAACCACATTGTGCTTTCTTCATCAGGATTGTTAGCAAAATTTGGCTCAAATTACTGAGCTAGAGTTGGATTTATGAAGCTGAGATTGCACTGAAGTTCTGGTTTTGGTAAGTTAATCTTCTGTGAAACAATTCACTAGATCTAGTATTTAAAGACAAGGGCTATTTGTGTGTATGTGTCCTTTGTTTGTTGTTTGGGTTTCTTTGTTCACTTTTAGATCGAGTAGGAAATCCATGATTTTCATAGACAGTATTTCTGCAGCGCAGAGATGAGTTTCTAGCAGTACAGCCTAAGAGCAGTACTCAGATAAGACAGTAACAGTCATTTTTGCCCAGGAGGGAGAATTACAAGCAGCTAACATTTCTAGAGGCAGATACTTCTATTTGTCACAGTAGCACTAACTATTTTTAATTGCTGACAGTTAACAACTCCCTGCAAAATAGAAACACCTATGGCCAGTAATTACAGCCTCTTCTCACCCTTCAGCTCTGGAGGATTCTAACCCCTGCTAACAATCGCAAAATCTTGCACTCCTGGACCATGCTGCGTATTAGGTTAAACCTGTGTAGCTGTCAGCAAGAGGAAATACCATGCCCAAGGCAGACAAGCAAAGTAGGATTACCTTTCCAAAAAGTTTGAGCATTGCTGCTTTATGCCATCCTAGAAGCATAGATTGGAATGAGCTGCCAAATACAATTTTTCACAGACTATTGTTGAGCTTATGTAATGAGGTAGAACCTACCTGCAGAACAGGATGAAGAAAGAGAAGATATAAACAGACATTGTACTCCGCTGGCTGAATTCTAGGACAGCAAGAAAAAAGCTGAATGAGATTTTTATACACTTAGCTGAAAACTCTGACAAATTATTTTACAGGTGTCTGGGTTGGGTTTTTTTCAGTTCTCCAAAGCTTTATGTGATAAAGGCAGAAACTCAATAACGGATTGTTTGAGGTAACCTTACAGAACAAATTCCTTCTTCTGCAGATACACTCAGCTCTTTCTTTGATGAGCTGGTGGCATGGATATGCCAATTTGAGTGTGATGTCCAAACTTTATGTTTAAGTAGATTTGTTTTATATTACGGAGCAGGAATTTCATTGTTTGAAAGTAGTATATGCATTTTTTTTTTTCCAGTATGTCTTTTTTAGCAAGATTTTGCTACTCATCCAGATCTACCCTCATGCTGAGTTGCAATGCTAATAGTGATTTGCCATCCCTGGAAAACAGATGTCAGTTTTCCAAGTGTAAACAGTGCAGAAAGAGATAAAAATGAAGAAGGCAAATAGATGCACAATGCCTGGCTGAAGGAGTTATATCAGGTTGACTGATTCATGAACATGTTCTGAAAGAATTTAATATGTGGCAGTCTGAATCAGTGATTTGTAAGAGATGACAGATGTAGCCAGAAACACCTTACTAGCTGAGGACTGAACGTAGTGTTTCTGACCATCTGAAAGTGTTGTTATAAATGTCAACTACAGGCTATGTTTTCCTTCTGCTGCATATCTTTGTTCAGACAGTATGTGCTTGTCAATTATTCTGATTCAGATAAAATTGCAAGTATCCATGTGCAATGTGGTTTCCTTTGCCTTCCTCTTCCTACAGGAAACATCCTCTTAACTCAAATATTTCCTGTCTTCTTGGATTGAGGGATAGTGATAAGACGTAGAAAACCAGAATTAGCAGTTTGGACTATCCCTTCTCTTTTGTTCAAGGAAGGAATTTATTAGGTGGATTTTGATACAGATTTATGTCATTGTTTTGGGATGTGTGTGGTGGGTTTTTTTAAGGATGGAAAAAAATGCAAAATACAGTCTGTTTAGGTGTGAGAACTAATACAAAAGCAATGTGAGGCAGACTGTTTTGCATAGATTTTAGATTCTTACTTGAAAGGCTAAAATCCCCCAATGTCTCCTGTGATTTAGTTTTAACTAGTTGGCAGATGTTGAATGATCTCAGCAAGTGTCTTTGTTGCTGTTCTGTAGTAAATGTGTAGCAGACTGACTGTTTATAATCTCTGTAATAGGGGATTTGTCAGTCTTTCTTTATTACCTGTAAAATGGATTACGAGAGTAGTAAGATTGTGCTGGTTCTTTTAGGAACCTATGAGAGTTAAATGCCTTCCCTTATTGGGGATTTTGATGAAATTTGTCTTCAGTGATTATATTAAAAATATCAAGACTACTGGCTCTGCTTCAACCTTCTCTATTTCTCCTCATCCAGCTAGATCATAATATTCTTACAGTTTCCACCCTTTCTAAAATTGCTGGGAAATTACATTCATCTTTGGACAGAGAATGCTGAGCATCTTACTCCAGCCAATTTAGGATTTAAAGTCTGTTCTGAGTGCTGCAGTAGTAATGAAGATGCAGATCTGATTGGGCAGATAGAAAAGGTCTATTTTTCCACAGATGTGTGTTTTTCCATTTCTTATCTTACATGTTTTTCCTTTTCAGGCTTTATTAGAAATCAGTTCAAAAGATCGACATTGACACACATGATGTGTCTGTGATTCCAAACTGGAAAGCATTCCTAGGTTCCTTAATGTAGAAGCACATTACTGTTCAACTGAAAAAAATCCTTTGAACAAATCCAGTCATATATAAAGCAGTTGCTTGAGAAAATGTACATTTTAATGAATAGATTTTAAAACATCACAGAGCAACGGGGAAAAGCCCTACTCAATTTAAAATGAAAAAGAAAAAACTAAACTACAAAGAGCCATTAGGCATATCTCTGTTAAAATGTACATGCTGTGTTGTTCCTAAAGTGTATACATGTAAAACAAGTGTTTACAGTAAAAGTAAAGGACCTGATAGACCAGTCTTGATGAATTGCATAGTTAGCATAAAAGAGACACTCAGGATTCAGGGTTCTTTTCATCAATACAAACAAATCATCCCGTGGTTCTTCTTTGCAATCCAAACCAGTTTGTCTTTCTTATCCTTTGCTGCTAATAGAAAAAAATAGTGTGTGTGAGTTCATTTATATGGGATGGAAAGAGAAAAGAAGGCAGTCAGAATAATGCATTGGAATAAATATAGTCTGTTTTGCTCAGGAAATAGATAGCTCACAGTGAAACACTAGAGTAAAAACAGTGCTAAGACTATCATGTGAGTAAGAACACCCTGATTAACTGTTTATCTGCAGAGAGATTCACAGTTTTAGCTCTTCCAAAGTAGCACCTAAATATTATTGCTGATACATTGGTTCAGTGTTGTCTGGGAACATAGAAGATGGCTGACAGCCAATATGAAGTAGAAAGTATAACTGTTTTATTTACTGAGGTATTAAGCCAACTTCAGCATTCATTGTTAATGCTTTGGAAGATATCCAAGGCAGAGGACAGGAGTCCTGTTGGCTCAAGAGTATAAAGAAGCTTCCTGGAAAATAGGAAAGTTAATGAAAAGACTACTTATCTTACACACCAGGATTTGAGCAAAAGGCTGGAGCATCAGATGGAAGTTCTACAGCTTTTGTCTGAGAGGTTCTTTTTTTCAGAGAGGTTCTGACTTCTTTTGGAAGAAGACAGCATAGGATCAGGTCTGTACCTATGTATTTATACTTTAAAAATAGATGAGCACTTTTAAGCTGTGTAAAAATAAATTCAAAATATACCTGAAGGACATATATATCACAGACATTTCCCAAACTTGGTCAACATTTTTGTTATAGTTCAAGGTAAATAAGAATTGAGGAAAGTCAGGTAAAAGTTGTATCTAGAAAAAAATGAAAGTGGCTGGAGGGTTTTGTCAGCACTTTTCCACTTAAAAACCCCATCCAACAAACAACTGCAAAAATAATCAAGTTAATGACTTAAGTGCAAATCTTGGGAATCCATACATTTTCTGTCAGTCTGGAATGCTTAGAGACTTCGAGGCTAAAGGTAAGATTTGTAGCTTTTATATGCCCTAAGTCGCACAGGTCATTTTAATTATTTGTGCAAAATGTTTATGTGTGAATGCTGGATAGAAGACAGCTCCTGAAAACTAATATTGTTGCTAGCAAATTTTTGTTGCTAGTTTTTCTGATGAATATTTCTCTGAAGCACTTCTGTATCACAGGGAGATCATATACCACCAATTTAACTGAAATGAGCCCTGTCCCTCCAGTAGAACTGGACTTGTTTAAATTTTCATTTGGTTTCACCCAGCTGCCACAGAAACCTATGGAATTTTTTTGTATTCTATTTAAATTAGTTGCCATCCACTTCTGCAAACAAAACTCTACAAAATTCCTTTATAGAGGTTTAAACCCAACAAATGCTGCATGGTAAATTCTGAGATCTTTTCAAAATAAATGTGTGTGAGGATTGTGCTGGTATGAACTGAGTAATACCTAAACCACAAATTCCCAAATGAACTTTCGTCATGCTCCTTTATTTTTAAGAACATTTTTGCTTGCTTTCCAGATACTGTTCTTCTGTTGCTTCTACTAGATTAGGTTTGTTTTTCTGTTTAGGACTTCAGAAAAGCTGTCACATACAGATTTACTTGAAGGGATGAAGAAGTCTTTACCCTCTACTAAATTCAGTCACTTCCATGTGATACCCATGTGCAGATATGCAACTTACTCATTCAGATGGGCTGCATTTATTCCTGAGGTGAAAGAAATATTGTTCTCATGTCAATATATGGCATTTCCTTTAAAAGTTTAATTTATACTAATAGAAAAAAGTTATTACCTGCAGTTTTCAATGTAAATATTAACTGTGATTTAGGGTAATCTCCAAATTTAAAGATATTAGAAGCTTAACCTGCAACTTAATGTTAAGTTGCATGGCATAGTTGCCCACTATTGACAGTTGGATGAGATGATCTTTGTTGGTCCCTTCCAACTGAATTTATCCTGTCCTATCCTATCCTATATTGTCCTGACCTCCTTTTTTTCAACTGTTGAATGTCTATTTCCAGAATGCCATAATCAA
Source organism: Psilopsiagon aurifrons (assembly GCA_025447955.1). NCBI lineage: Eukaryota > Metazoa > Chordata > Aves > Psittaciformes > Psittacidae > Psilopsiagon > Psilopsiagon aurifrons. The sequence goes on from JAOEHY010011681.1 coordinate 29,606, forward strand.
TTTCAAGTAATGCAAGTTTTGGAAAGACTGTAACTATATTGGAAAACAAATAGAGATATCTACAAGTATTTTAGAAGAGAAATGTTGGTGTATATTACCACATCTCATTAAAACTGATAGGGATTTTTTTTTGTCTATGTGTACTTACTGAAAAGTTTTTCTTATTCTTTCTTAACAGTACTGACACATTTCCTTCAGCTACATGAGATGCCATTTATTCTTAGCTGGAGGGCATAGTCTTTTTTTTTGTTTTTGACCATACTGCTCTATGGGCAAACCATCTCCTGAGCAAAATAGACTATTCTTAATCCACTACAAATTAGCAAGATATTTAATATTTAAACAGTTGTGCAAGTGAAGAAGGTGTTAAAAGAAGTGCCTTTCTATGACTGCAGCAAGAGCTGAGGAGCAATATGGCAGAAAACAAGTTAGTGGTAATTACCTACTAATGATGAAATCCTGTGCAAAATCTGTAAGCAAATGGAGTTAGAGATCATCAATACACATGAAAGGTCTTCTGATCTCATTAAATAAAAAATAAAAATGAACTGAGAAACTGGGTCTCGAATATGAAGCAAAACAGTGATTATGGTCTGCACTAATAAATGGGATGTTTGACCCATTGTCTGCCCAACAATGGCAGAATATAGACAATTAAACCAGAATTTATTAACTTCTGTATTTCACCGAGCAGCCAGCCTCATTTTTGAGAGTAGCGCAGATTGTTCACTTGTGTGGAACAAATCCAATATAAAATCAAACTCTGAATAATTTATGACAGTGCTTGTAAGCCTATATTAAAAAATTCCTTAAATATATAAGTCCTTCAAAGGCCAGAGAAAAGTAATGAGTTTATATTTGTCTTATTTCTGCAGTGTAGACAGGTTCTTTGTCGTACAGTGAGAGACTATTCATGACTTGAAATCATAGAAATTACTTTTTTAAATACAAAATTGCTGAATCCCTGTCTTTTTTACAACATTCTTGTGAATTTTTACCTGATTTTATAATAATGCATGACTAAAACCTGTGGTATTGCAGGGGGTTCCTATTGTATTTGGCATATGTAGATTGAAAAAAAATATTTAAATTGTATCTTTAACGAATCCTCAATGTCATGGTTTAACCTCAGTTGGCAATTAAGTACCACGCAGTTGCTTGCCCTTCCTGTGGTGGGAGTGGGAGGAGAATTGGAAGAAGGTTGAACTTACCCACTTAGACTAGAGTATGTAGATCTCTTTCTAGAGTGGGGAGTCTCACTATATGATTATTTTCTAGTTATTTTACTGCTCAAATACAAAAAGCGTAATGAAAAAAAAAGAACAATACTAATGGTACAGGTCAGAATAGCAGTGAAGTTCTGATCTAGAATATATTTCCCTAGTCATGTTGCCAGAAATGTACATCTCCCATTATGCTTATGAAATAAAATGATGTAAAGATGGCAGCATGAGCTATCTCTTCATGATTGTCACCATATGGTTTGCAGGTGAGATCCATGTCTATTTAAGACATATTGAAAATGCGAACATTTTACCAATAGCTTTTGTATTTTTCTCTGCCCTTGGGAAAAAAAAAAAAAAAATTACTTATTGTTCTGTCTTCTGTCCTCTCCCCTACCCCCCACCCAGAGTCAGTAAAATTGTCTTATATTAAAAAGCTCGAGAGGCGAATTCATCGTAATGATAAGGCCACTAATTCTCACGATGAACTTTGCTCTGTGCTTTGTTGTGAATTAATGACAAATTTAGGGGAACTTAAGGTTGTTGCCTAGTTCTGCCCTACTAAATTCTGGTGAAGACAAAAAGCAGTAAGAGTATCAACAGCAACGCTGTTCAGCTCCTCAGTCTCACTCCTGCTAATGAGAGCCTCAAAATTTTGCTGCTGCCAGAATTTCTTTCAGTTCTTTCTACCCTTATTGTATTTGGAAAGCAATATATAATTTCTGCTTGGAGTTGAGGAAGATGAAGAAACTTCTTTGGGTGGGGATGTTAAGGGTTGCCTTCCCTTGCTTTCCTTTGGCATGTATTGAGTATGCGGAATCTGGTAGAAAGTTGAAATATAAAAAGGAGGAAGAAGAAGGGTAGAAGATAGAAATATGGTATCACAACCTTTGTTACTTTTGCTTATCAAGAAAACCTCTAATTTATCACCAAGTTTATTCATTGCTCTGAAAAATAGACGAAGTCTTTCAATTACATCCCCTTTGAATGTAATAATAATTCTGGTGTTAAAGGTTATATTTCTGTGATGATAAGACCAACTTTTTCTAAACTGGATCCCAACTGACTTCCAAAATTAAAGAAAACCTTAAATTTCTCATGTCATGTGTCACTCTATTGTTGAATTCTGGAAGGTTGCTGCACTGTGCATATATATTTAATGTCTATTTTGTAGTAATACATCTTATGAGCCAAAATGTGATATAGACTTCTTAAATCCATTATTCAAAACTTATATTTCTGTCACTGCAGTAGGTCTGTGGTGAGTAATTCCAGTATTTTGGAAAGTAGCCATCAGCTGAATGACTCAGAGCAAAGGGTTTTACACAAATGAAGATCATAACAGTATAAATTCTTTCATAAAAAGATTGAATCATTGACAGTAAATGTTCTCAATAAAGACATATTCCAAGGGACTAATTAGTGGAATATTTTTTTACACAACCTTTACTTGTATTAAAGAATAAAATTACATGTATTTTCTAACTTAATTTTTCCTAAGTATTCTGCATTCTTCATAATTAACTTATGGAGAAGAATAACATGTTACTGCTGTAAGTTAATGGTCAGGATGGGCTTTAGAGAACCGTCAAGGCTTTCAGGTGGAGTAAACAATTAGATGCTTTGATTTAATGTTTCCATTTTTATTCGTAAAGTCTTTGGTGAAAAACCATATAACAGTAACAGAGGAGTGTGACAATTACATGGCTTTTGCAACACAACAAGTTGTTGACCCTTCAGCCTTTTGAAAGGATGTTAAAAGGAATAAGGAGATGTTGAAATAGAACTGAAATGGTGAAAATATGGAAAAACGTAGAAAGTAAGAGACAAACCAGTGCTTCTAAAAGTATTAGAAGACTGAACAGTTCATACAAATTCCACATCTCATAATATGTCTTCACATTTGAATTATGAGTGCAGGTAGATAGGAATTAACTTTTAAGTAGTAGTAAATCAAGATGACAGCTGAAGACAGGATTTTCCCAGGTTATGTCTGTGTTCAATTCTTTGTCTCCATGGAGTCAATAGAACTAAACCAGGAGGAAGTAGTAAAAGTATTGAAGGAAAACTGGAAAGATGTGGTTTCAGTGTAAGAATAGAAACTATAGCTTTGAAGAAGAAAACAGCTTTAGAAAAGGCATGTGAAATAAGGAAAGCACTAGGAAATGCTAAGAAGGAAATTGCTAGACTCTGGAGATGCCTATTAATAAATAAAAGTGGTTCCAATCTTCATATTTCCTGAAAGGTTGCTAAGAAAGAAAAGAGAAAAAAATATTTGATTGCATGATTGCAAAACCCAGACCTGCTTCTGTCATAAAGGGTAATATTGATACACACTATCTAAATAGAGTAGTTAAGAAGCAAGAGCTTTTTGAATGTATTTATCTCTTAGATGATAAAAGCAAAGTGCAATTTCAGCAGAAGTAAAAGTCTGAATGAAGAATGGCTCAGGAAGAATCTGCCAGGGAACAGCAAAAGCAGACTGCTCTCCAAAGGATAGTGAGCCAGAATCTCAAGATGACAACAAGGCTGGCAGGGGCAGTAACCTCATTGACAAGGAGCCAGTCCCACTATACCTAAGTGAGGCAAGCAGGGCAGATCTGGTGAACTTTGCCAAATTTAGCTGAAAGTCCAGGCCACTGATCAGGCCCATAGTGTTGAGAAAGCCTGAGATCAGGCTGGGATGTTAAGTCTGAAGGTCTAGGTCAGGGCCTGGATCAATAGGGTGCATGCCCAAGCATTGATATGTTGGCAGCACAGCTGCAGTGCAGTTCAGGTTGTGGCCCAGGGTCTCAGCTTAACAGCAGCTCCCAAGGGACAGAGCAGGGAAGCTCCACTTCCAGCTCTTTTTTCCCTGCCTGGAAGCATTACAGTAAAATGGTGGTTTGCATAAGGAAGAACTCACACAGAAAATACATGATTTGGGTGTCTAGAAGAGGTTTGGGTGAAGGATCAAATCAGAATATAATGAGGCAACAGGTGATTTTTTTAATGCATAGCAAAAGAGATATAACAAACCTAAGACAAGGAACACCTTTCCCCCCAAAAAATGACAGAAGAAGAGAGGTGAAATGGAGGACATGACGGAAAGAAGCATGTTGTTTAAGGAACAAGTGATGTTTCCAAAATGAGAGACCCAAAACCTGAGAAATATGAAGGATCTGAGAGTGAGAATAGAATACAAAAAAATGGAAATGATATCTGAATTAGGCAGGAAGAGACATCAAAAATGTTGAGGACCAGATCCAAAGAAGAACTGTTACTGTTAGGACCACCTCTGCCAGCAATACGTATGAATTATTTAACTAAGCAATTTTGGTTTAAGAAACAGAAATTTCTGAACATGGAACAGGAAGAGTTAAGCACCTGATAGAAATGGGGCTCTTCAGAGCCTGCAAAGCACCAAGACTGGAAATACACAGCAGTTACTGGGAGTGGAGAGGAAGCAACATTCTAAACTCTCTCTCTCTTGTCTGGATTTGAGCACCTGTCTCAAATTTGTGGTTCAACTTCCAGATAGTTGAACCACAGATAGTTGAGACTGTAGGTCTTTGCCTTTTTACTTTGACACTTAGATGTACTGTGAAGGTGATTTAAATAGACACCTCTCAAAATATTTTTGTTAAGGGGCTTGTTAAGGCTGTCTTCTGAAACTCACACTGCCAACTCTTGGCAGAGAGAGCTCGCCACACTGAAGAGATGACTAAGTGATTTTTGAGTGCTTTCTCCATTTTCAGAGAATGTCATTACATCTTCAGGCTAAGAAGGGACAGAGAAAGCTACATCCCAAGGGAAGAATATCATTGCTTTGGGAAAATAAAAAAAAGTCCTAAGTGAAATGTACCCATCAAGAAGTCTACTCCTTACAGTTCCACCCAGACAAAAGCTGTCACCAAACTGCATCATACTATTGGCGCGTGAGGTTATGTCTTTGTTCATAACTAATAATGGTCAGAATTTGGACCTAAGCAGATATATAATCATACTGCTGATTTCCTACCATGGTCACATCCATGGTAGAGGTTGGAGTGTTACAGAAGTGCCAGGCAAGGCCTAGGGAAATATCATGGGCCAGAGACCACTGTGGAGAAGCAGGTAGGATGCAGCTGTTCTGTTTTGAAGGGTGAGGAGATAGGAGTAGAGTGAGAGAAGTCTGCCAAATGGATGTGAGCTGTGCTGTGCTAATCAATACCAGGGTCAGAGAATTGTTGCTGGCCCATTTCATTTATTTTTAGGAGCAACCTGAAAGAACAGGCTGACATTTGAAGTTATTTGTTAAGGAATAATAATGCTGGCTAGCAAGCTTGTAACGATACAGGCATCAGCTTTGGTTATGGTCAGGTAAGTAGGTCCTGGAGTTAAAAACAGTCCTTTAAAGCATGCTATGTGTCAGTGATTACCTGCTGTCTGTATTGAGTCAGTGTTGCAGAATCTGAAAGCTTATAGGAGTAAGATAAGAAGCTTCAAAGAGTTAAAAGCCTGGTTCCCAGTGACTGCTATTAATACCTGAGAACTCTAATCCTTTTGGTCTCTTTGAAAATCCTATCTGAAAATAAAAATTGGATGAAGTGTGAGATTTATTGGTTCTGACTAAAAAAATAAATAGTAGCAGCAAGTTTTCAGACAAGTACAGACTGGAATACCAGTGACTTTTCTAACAAGACTTGTATTTTTGCCTGTCCTTATTAGAAAGAACAGAGCATCTGCAAATGGGGCAGACATGATCTTGAAGATAAGTTCTGAATCAATTGATTCAGCAGAGAACAATCTGTACACACGATTTTAGTTTTGGCAAATCATCAAACAGCTATTAACTGGAAAGCTAAATGGGGTCAGCTATCAAAGTATGCCTGGAAGATAATAAAATCATAAAAGCATTATAATATGAGTTACTTCAGTAAGAATAGTCGTGGCACATTTGGATTATTGTGGCACAATTCAGGTACAGATTAAGACACCTATGTTTAGATGTCTCCTTGTAGGTGTCTATACATGTATTAGTTATTTAAACTTCCATTACAGTCAATATAAACTGTCAAGTCTAGGGACCTGATCAAATGTGGGTAGTTAAATTAGTGTGAACTGAATAGCTATTGGCTTTTGTGTCTTCTGGATACCTGTCATAGCTACGTGCTTTATGAAGAATATGCCTTCAGTCAAACTTGTCACAGGAAACTTCTGCAATGTTTGCATTATAGACAAAGAATTTAGGATTATATCCAAAATACCTTAGTCACCCTATTAACTATTTCTTCAAATTAAAATATATAACCCTTCACTGCAATACTTGTATCCAGCCGAACATCCATAACTATGTCCTACAGAGAAATAACAACTGAAACTGAATATCACATTAAACTTCCATGTCTAATTTTGGCTTCTATTTATTTCTGTGTAACCTTGGTCCTATTTTTAACTGTGGAACATTGCTACCTGCCAGTGAACCTGATAAGAGCTGTTCTAGGCCACACAGGATCCATACTGCTCCTCTTTGCCTATAGCAGTTACCTTTTTACGGTACAAAAATGATCAGAGGTATGGAACACCTCTCCTGTGAGGAAAGTTGGAGAGAGTTGGAGTTATTCAGCCCGGAAAAGAAAAGACTCTGGGGAGACCTTACTGTGGCTTCTTTCAGTACTTAAAAGGGGCCTATAAGAAAGACAGGGAAGACTTTTTAGCAGGGCCTGTTGCAATAGGATGAGGGGTGATGGTTTTAAAGTAAAAGAGGAGAGATTCAGGCTGGAAGTGAGGAGGAAATTTTTTACCTTGAGGGTGGTGAAGCACTGGCACAGGCTGCCAGGAGAGGTGGTGGATACGGCATCCCGGGAGACATTCAAGGCCAGGCTGGATGCAGCTCTGGGCAACGTGATCTAGTTGAAGTCATCCCTGCTCATTGCAGGGGCATTGGAGTAGATGAGCTTTGAAGGTCCCTTCTAACCCAAACTATTCTGTGATTCTGTGAAAAGAATAGAGCAAGCATATAGTCACACTTCTGTAGTATGCTTTGCCAGCCTTCAGGAATTTTCAGCACAGGGAGTCCTAAATTAAAGATTATTTCACATTCTTGGGCACTAATTTCTATCTTTTTATGAGTATTTTTTTAAAAAGTGTGCTTATAGTGGTTGAAAGTATGGTGAGTTTAGGTTGTCCTATTTACTTTATCCATGCTACTTATGAATTTTTAAGCCTTCTGTCTTACCCCCTCCCTCAGCTGTGGAACAAGGGGAATGCTTTCACTGTTTTTCTTCTGGATTTATTTATTTGACCATAGCTGAGGACAGAAATGATATTATCATGAAATCTTGTATCATAAGTCTTGTTCCCTAGTCACAGTAGCTAGATAAGAGACATGACCTCCTATTCATCTAACCTCTATATTGGCAAACACCATTTCCATCCTAAATTTTGTTAATCTAATCTTAGTTTGAACTAATGTCAAATAAAATTCATAGGAAGAAGGTTAATAAAAGTAATTTTTCACAGTAATTGTGGTTCTAATGTTTAGACCTTGCTAAAATTGAGAAATATTTTTGTAATGAAACCTTTTCAAGGTGGAATAAAATTAAGGATAACAAATATGGATTTTCTAAATCAATCGGAAACAGATGTGGTTCCCTAGAGAACTCTTGCATTCAAGCTTCTCTGCTATTTTGTTCTTAATGTTATAGTAATTCAGCTCTAAAGTAAATAGTGCTGTAGGACAGAGGATGTCAAAGAACTACCTGAGTCTGGAGGGCAGTTCTACCCAAGTATGATTTTATAGACCTCAGGGGGAGTGGAAAATTTCAGCCTATTTCCCTAGTATTGTGAAACCTATGGTTTATTTGTCATATAACAATATATACTCCATTATGTATTTTCCTCTTTAAGACTATTTATACAAATTGAGAATGTTACTCTATATTTTAATTTTCTTTAATGTTTTGCTTAATTAGTTTTGCTTAATTTCTAATAGCAGAAGAGCAATTGTTTCTGAGATTACACAAAGATACTAATCCTAAATCAAAAGCTATAGATGGGTTATACTTTGAAAAATTCAATTACAAATTAATGAAATGAGAAGATGCTGTTGCCTGAACTAGTGTGCTTTTAAATCTGTAAATTATGCTCATAATTTGAAAAATTAGGAAACTGTAAGTGTGTGCTATTATTGCTGTAGCTTGGAAAAGCCTGACACAGGCCAAATGGTTGAGGTAAAAAAGCTCCTATAACTATTGGTTGGACGTGATTTGGAATATAGATCTGGCAAACTTTAGTTCATAAATAATCTAGATTTTTAAGTGTAAAGAAACTATCACTATGAAAGTTATTAATTTTCTTTTTTTCATTATGGCCATGATTATAGTAATTAATATGAATAATAAATTGTCAATAATATTAATTGAAACCTGATTACAACTTCATGCTTGTATTAAAAGTGTGAGAAAATCTAGGAAAGTTTTAGACTAAAAATGTCAATTCTTTCTTTTTTTTTGTTTGTTTTGCCAGAATTTTTTACTTCTCTTTTCACTGTATGTTAGGCTTAATTTATCTTTTTTCTTTTTGCCTAAGCAGCTAGTTTTGCTGCTCTGTAGCTTGGAGCAAGCCTCACAGCTCTGAAAAGAAAGGTTTTAACTGTGATGACATATACCAGTTGCTTCTGAAGAGAGGACATTTGGGATTTTTTACTTCTCATTTTGAGCTCTGGATGAAATTTTATCACTCCAGAGAGCATCGCTGTGGCAGGATACCAGATGCTGTCTGTCCTCCTTACCTGCCCCATCCCAAAGGATTCCTCTTTCTGTCTCTTCACTGTTATCTTTCATCATCACAGAGCCTGAGTGACTACTTTGATTTTCATTCTGCATAAAGTATGTTGCGGTAGAATTTGGGCAATAATATTTTTTTTTTACACTGAGCTTCAATAGTAACTCTGCAGTAGAGCTTAAGGAAAAAAATGCAATAGTTATGAAGCAGTAAAAATTTTATATCTAGAGACTTTTTTTCAAAGTTGAGATACATCTTGGTGACAAGTGAGAGCAGCTGAGATGTAGTAGTGTGGAATAACCGATTACTTATTGGCAGACAGAGCAGTGACTTACTGGTGAGAAATATTCCTCCTCTTTTCTTCTGACAATCACCAAGAAATTACTGTGCCTTTTCCCTAGCTTTAAGTATTTACATGTGGCCCAGGAGAAAAATGTATTCTTCATTCTCTGTACGTATTTTCTGTGTCTTGTATTAACACTCACTAAAGGTATTGTGACATAGTACTATTTAGTATCTCTCATAATCCACAGCTTTAAGACATCTCTGTCTTGTCCAGCTATACCACAAGTGAAGTGATGTATTTCTGTTTCCTTTTAAATGTGTCCTGTGGATGTGCTAAATTTAGTTGTTGAATTTAATGGAAACCCAGAGATGAGTTAAACCGCTGACCTCCTGCATCAAACAGTTATCATTCATCTGGCAGTTTTGTGAATGTCACATTTGGTTACTGAACTGCTTTTAAAGCAAACTGCTCTAGACTCTTCACTGATATGAGTCAGCATGGACAGAAAGCAGTTTCTTCTATCTACACCCTGGAATTTTTGAGGTTTATATGCTAATACTTCCACCCTTAACTTGATTACTCAGGTTTCTAGATTTGGAATAATGTTTAATTTGACAGAAACTATATGAGACTGTTTTAAAAGTAAATTTAGTATTTTAGCTAAATTTGAGGCTAAGGTTGTAATTTATTCTGTCTTCATGTTTCATACAATGCTTGTTCTTCTAATCTTGAATTCTTTTTATGTTGCTGTATTTTTTTCATGTCCAGCTACTTTTCCCATTGCTTATACATCTTTTATTCTGTACATTTTAGGATGTCATTCAAATTCAGTTTTGAAAACATTATCTACTTTTGTGTGAAATAATTTTTAATAGGAGATTCCAAACAGAAATGGAGATAAAGACATGCCATAATGTTAGGAATTTAGAAATTTCTTTCTAATAAATACAAAAGTAGAAATGATGTAACATCTTAAAAGATTTGAGATCATAGCAATGCAGTATTGCAAAAACTGGAAAAATTATGACATAGTTCCTAAAATCACTGTCCCTTTTTGATGTACACTAGATGATGTTTTACAGTTTTCTTCCATAATCTTGATTGATGGACATTTATTATAAATTATTAAAATTAATTTTATTTTTATTTTTACTCTTTTTTCCCCATTCTTTTCTGCTCTATGCTATTCTGCTCTATTCTGTTCTATTCTATTCTATAAAAACTGGCATAGTTTAAAAAAGCTGTCTGGTTTATATCGTATTTGTGTGTTCATATGGGCCACAAACTAATGTAACTTAGAAGATTTTTCTCTCAAAAAGTTTTCGGTTGTGAAACTATTGACAAGTTATTCTTTGAGCCCAGGAGAGTGCAGGGAATGAGAGACAATCTTGTCAAGAAAATGGAAACTAGGTTTGACCTCATATGCTTGGGATGATCTTTTTGGACTGTCACTTGAAAAGGTAACAACGGCAGCTAAACTTATTTGAGATTAATATATTTACTGCAAAGAATGACCTTGATTTGAAAATGGTAGTTTATTCAGCATTGCTTACTAGCGAGAATCAAGCGTGAGAAGAGGTCTGGAACAGGGGATCTTGCCATGGGAAATAAGGTCAGCCTGTGGCAAACTGCAAGAAGGCACAGGGCTTGTAGCAGGGGTAAATTAATTTGGGGGGAATACAGGCACTGAGTTGGGCTTCAGTTTGGGTTTGGCTACAACCTCCGGTCAGTGACTTGGAACAGTATATCTGAATATGCTTCCAAGGTTGTTATAGGAAGCAGACTATAAAACAAAATAGTACTTTTTAGCTCTAGCAACAATGTAAGTATTAACAGCTTAGTTCCATGCACATTTTAGGAGAGCACAAAGTTACCCTGCTGCCAAACAAGCTGTCCTGTTCATCTGCCTTCTACTGAGCTGGCTCCCACTACGCTGCCCTTGTACTGCCCCTACCCTCTTCCGGCTGAGAGACAAAATTCCAGCTAAGAGCTAGGAGGAGGTGAAAGAGGCAGGAATGAATACACAGTGACCTCTATGCCAGTATTATGTGCTCATGGAATTGTTATTTTCTAGAGTTTCTTTCCTTCTCTCTAGGTCTGTAGATAATTACGTCCTCTTCTTCCAGAAACAGACTCACAGTAAAATCTCCTGGAGGCTATTCATCATCCACAAGCTACTATATTCTAGTATTCTAGAGTCATAGAATGATTTGCTCCGGGACAGGTATTTTCTCTTAGAAAATGAGAATAAGTGAAGCTGGTAATGGGTTGCAAATGACACCATTAACTTGTCAGGTGTCAGAAATTCAAGATGGTTGTCAGACCTACTCACGGTGAAATGTCTACCAGCTATGAGGATTTTCTGCCAGTGGTGTGTTTTTAAAATCCTTCATTACGTGTTCTCATTGTCTAAACATATTGGATTATTTTTATTTTGGTCTCTGTCCTTTTATCCCTTTGTACTGCTTTATCCTGGTTAGTTTGCTGTGGTTTCTCACATCTACAAGGCTATTTTCAGTTATTTGTCAGATCAACAAATTGACAGAATTTGTTAAAATTAACTCATAAAATTCAGAAATCTAATTCAAATACTGTTTTTGACTACAAGGCAGAATGAAGGGGATGATCCAGCATGCAGCACTAAGATTTTAGCAGAGGTTTATTTTACTTTAGCCCAGTGCCTACACCTAAGAGCCTTTAACAACACACTACTTGACTTCAAAACCAGGGATGTGGGGAAAATGTCAGCAGCACTCTGGCATGAGAAAGTTAAAAAAACACTGTGAAAACAACCTCCTAGTGCTAAACATTGACTCAATGAACTTGGGTATCTTTTAAAAGCATTTTTCTGTTGAAAGTCGAGACATATACTCCTGATGAATCATGCTGCATCTGTAGTATATCCACGTCCCAGAGTGTCACATCAATAGGGGATTCAAAGAGAATGACAAGTAAAAGCAAGGAGTAACAGTGTGATGGAATGCAAGTAACATTGCAGCATCTCTTTTTTTTTTTTTCATCATGCTATTTAGGAGGTCTGTACCTTGATGTATAATACAAAAGGGCAGTAGCGGAGTGAAATGTGAAGGATGGGTAGGCGTCAGTGATGTGCAAGATAGCAAGCTTGCTTTTAAATGGCTTGGCAAAGACCTAGTTGTGAAAAATAAGGCACTGTTGACAACTTGGAATCCCCCTAAGTGTGATATCCCTTTTCCTTGAGTAGTACTAAAATTGAAATAGCAATAATAATCTTAGTTGTGTGCATTGGCCTTCTTGTTATTGAAAATAAGTTAAGAAATTTTTATTCACTTATAGAGGGAAAACCTAAAGGAATGATTTCAAATTAAAAATTAGGTTTACATTTTTTAAATAATGAAGGTATTTGGTTTACATGTATGCCTATTTTAAATAAAAAAAGGATAGTAAATAAGTATTTACTGTGATTTTGTTTCATTCATGTTGCAACATTTTATGACAAACGAGGTTAATGTCTTTGCTGATGATCTTTTCTATTTTGTAGCATGTTCCTTTCATGTTGGTTTTCTGTAAATTCCTGTATGTAGCTTATAACTTGAGGTAGGAAATATTTTTATAAAATAGATAAGACCATATGCTAGTTGGTATTTTTAAAATGGAAGTACTGAACTGCTCTGCTACCCCAATTTGTGGAATAAATATTCTGGTGTAGTTAAAAGTCTAATTAAACTTTCAGATAGAAGGAAATATTTTGTTATGATTTGATCTGAAAGTGTTTTTTTTTTCATTTTTATCTCTAAAATGAAGTAATATAATGAACCACCCAAGTGTAATGGCATACCACCTTTGCAGAAATAACAGTCCCTGCAGAAGGAAAGCCTGAAATCTATTATGATAGCATGAGGGGAAAGAATGGACTCCTGGAGATGAATTCCCAGCGCAGGGTCAGCTTGATGCAGTGCCAGTCTCTCAATTTTCTACTGATTTTGGCAAAACATATAGTCCTACAGGTTAAGTGGTAAAGGCCTCTTCTACAGAGCAGACAGCTGTTGATGCATGGGATTTACTACTGCTATATTTGTAGGTAATGAATCTTTTTTCCTTTTTTTTTAAAAAAAAAAAAAAAAAAAAAAGAGTACATAAAACACATCCCCAAAATATGAAAATATTGCTTCTTAGGGTTTTTCTGTGTGTGCACACATAAACATGATAACCTGAATTATTAAAAGTGTGAATTTAAAAGGAATTTGTTGTGCCACATTTGTTACATGCCCACTCTGTGTGGGTGCTCAGAAGTAAGTGATTTTCTTTGAGTTCAGACTAACTGGTGAGTTAGCTTTGTTCACAAAATCACAGGATGGGTGAGGCTGGCAAGGACCTCTGGAGGTCATCATGTCCAACCTACCTGCTCACTCAGGGATGTCTGGAGCCCAGGATCATATCTGGATGGCCTTTGAGGACCTCTAAGAGAGGGAGATGCCATGACCTCTTCGGGCAACCTGTACCAGTGCTGTCATCTTTAACAATTAAGATAAGTTTCCTGATGCTCAGAGGGAACCTCCTATGTTTCAGTCTGTGACTTTTGCCTCTGGTCCTGTCACTGGGCACCACTGAAAAACTGGCTTCGTCTTCCTTGTGCCATCCCTTCAGATATTTGTACATATTAATGAGATCTACCCTGAGCCTTCTTCTCCAAGCTGAAAAGTCACAGCTCTCTCAGCTTCCCTCCTAAGAGGAAAGCTTCCCTCCTAAGAGGGAAGCTCCAGTCCCTTAATCATCTACATGACCATTTGTGGGACTCTCTCCAGTATGTCCTTATACTGAGGAGCCCAGCACTGCACCCAGTACTCCAAGTGTGGCTTCATCAGTGCTGAGTAATGGGGAAGGATCACCCCTTCAACCTACTGGTAACACTTCTCTAATGTAGCTCAGGATCCCAAGGTTGTAGCAAGGTGGTTTTAATGTGGTAAAGTCTTTGGCTTTAGCATTTGGCATTCTAAGTTGGAAAACACCTGTTTAAATTGCTCCCTTTGCACATATACACTGTGATAGTTTCTTAATTATGTACTCAAAGACCATTTCCCCACAGATCAATCTCTCAATCTCTGTTCAGCAAGTAAGTCTTTATTTAAAGTTACGAGCAGTTGAGGACTTGGAAGGCCTTTCAAACTGTTGCATGGCCTGTTACCTCTTTCAGATGATGTGTTGACCCTTCTATTTATGGTTAAAGAGTGCTGTAATCAAGTGCAGATATTATTGACCATCTTGGGATTTAAGAGCATTAGGACTACATACTAACAAAGTGCACTGACTGGGGTAATTTACTGGTGTTCCAGTATACAGTCTAGCACCAAAGAACCTGTAAAGACATTTTCAACAAACTAAAATGGTGTTGTTAAATGGCGTATGGAAAATATGCACTCTACATCCTTTTTTCTAGAGGAAAAGATGTGGCCAGCCAGATGCATTGTCACCTGGCAATTTAAGAACTTACTAGGGTGACTGGTGAATGTTTATTTAGGGTGCAAGTATTTTAAATTGCCCTGGATTCATTGTGTATTTATTTCTTTAGCAGAGCAGAGAACTTATCTCTGTTAATTTATATATTAATTTTTGCTCGTGGCATGGAAAAGTAATTGAATCTGTGGAATCTAACTTTTTGTAGACTAGAAAACTATACAGATTAATTAAATCAAGGTGAGCTTTAAACACTTTGTTTGCAAAAAAAGTCAATACTAGGAACTTTTTTATTTCAAAAGTATCCTTTAAGCCAAGATCGCTTTAGAATGTATAGTGCAAATTCAGTTTAAACACAGAAGCCTATGATAAGAGGCTTTCTGTCTTGTGCTCAAGTATGTATATTATTTCTCATCCTGAGTGTTTAGTTTCTGCTGTTCTTAGTGTGTGGCTTTGCTTCATTCAAGTAGCGTATTGTCTGAGAGGAATATTTAGGACCAAACTCTACAAGGTAATGAAAATATATTTTTATTTTAGAAATCAACCTTCTCATGTGAAAGATTATAAAGTTATGCTTCTTACACATTGATAGCTTGATTCTTGGCTTTGAATTTCTGAATGCTTATGTTTTCTTCCAAAGCGTTGAATAATACACTTGCTTTAAGTTAGCACTCCTGAAGACTCCTTATTTTTTGATTTGCTAATTTTCACTTTAGAAATCTCTTCTACTTTGGCTTCTGATCACTTGGAAACACTTACTACAGGGAATTCAAACATCAAATGTTTGTGTTCAGCTCTTTCTATAAAGCAAGGTGGTTCTCTCATGATCTGTTTTCTGTATTATGGCTGTCGGCTTTTTTGCTAACACTTTTCTGTTCCATTTCTTCTTTGTCGAGAGTCAGGAATTTGATCTTGTTATTGCAGTGGGGATCTGTGCTGCTGATTAACAATACAAGTGACTAAAAGTAGGTGGAGTTCAAGTAGGCTGCATATGCTGAAAATAAATTTTTATTCCTTTTATCCAGTGTTCAAAACCATAATTCTAATGAAGTGACAAAATGGCCACTGATATTCACAAAATGCATGAACCATTATACCATTTTCTTAAAGTCACCCTTTACAGAATGAAAATTTCTTGTGTGTATAGCAGGGAAGACATAAACGTGTTAATCAGCTTAGAATTCATCTACTGTTATTTTCTTCCACTGGTGAGAGGCTCCTGCTGAGGCTGCTGTGAGTATTGTGAAGAGCACCAATTGAAAAAACATCTTTTATTTCTTTCCAAAGTGGGAGACTTGATTGCCTGTCTAATAAAATATAATGAGTTCTGGTTTCATTTGCAATTCTGAATGCTATTAAGTAAATATATGTGTAATGAAGACACCAGTCATTATTTTGTTGCTTAGCTGGATATATACGTTCTGATATTTATTCATGTTTTCTCTAAATCCATTTGTAAGTTGCAATTAGTCTTGCAATGAAGTTTACAGTTATTTGTCATTAACTACCATGCGCAAGGCCGAATATAAGCAGCTGCCGGCAACTATCATACCCATTGGCATTTTTCTTCAGTACTACTACAGTTAGGAACACTGTGCTGTTATTTAGGATAAATTTTCTTTCCAAAAAGTGATTGACCTCTCGTGCACAATTATAAATATTATGTGTTGTGCTTTAGATGTAAACTGGCAGTATTAATTAATCCTCAGATGTACTGAAAAGATTCTGCTCACATAAAACTTGTGAAGTGGTGCAGAAGAAAACTGAGCTCTTTTATATGAGAACAGGTGGTGCAGGTTATGTAGCAAGTATAAAAATTTTCTGCTCTTGCCCCCTTTTATCACATGCTAATACATTTCTGAAAGTTACATCTCCAGAGCTTAAACTTTGCAAGTTTTGTCCTTCTCAGAAGATTCATGTGCTTGAGAAAACTGTAGCAAGTCCTTTCAAATGTTTTAATTAGATGTATATGTGCACCTATTTTCCCACTGAATGGAAAAGTAAGAAGTCTTACAGTACCTCAAAGAGCAGTGAAACTAATACATGAACCATAGATTTTGTGCTTTCTGTTGGATACACATTACTGCTTGGATAAATTAAGTAACTTTTTTTTTTTAAATGCTCAAGTTGAAAATATAGTTTGGTACATAAAGAAGGAAGTTTAATTAATGTGAAAAATGCTGTTAGTTGAATATAATCTGTGCATGTTTGCATAACACTCCTCATATGAGCACAAAATACCTGAATCTTCTTGGCATTTTGAACCCAGAGGTCTCTCTCTGAATTTGTTGAAAGTGGGAATTGCTGTTCAGGGATAGAAATAGTAAATGTACTGAAACCTGATTTCCAGCCTAGCATAAATTGTAGTATATGAATCATTTATACCTTAGAACGTATTTTATGACTAAGGAATAGGAAAATAATATTATCTTCACTTTACTGATGATCTAATTGGGCTGTAATGAAGACGGCAATGTTTTCTGGCCTGTAAAGTAATATGTATTCCTATGCTTAAAAAAAATGATTGTTTAACTGTTATCTGTGGGAAAGGTAATGTACTGAGAAAGTAAGAGTAAAACAGGGAAGTGTTTTTCACTAGTAGTGTGTCAGATATTAGGAACCAGAAGTCCTAATGCATTAAAATGAAAGAAAAAAACCATTCACACACTTCTACATAAAATAAAATAAAATAAAAAATAAAATAAAATAAATTAAATAAAAATAATAACTTACCAAATTGTCAGGCTAGACACTTTTCCTATTCTGCTGAAGTATTTTATGCCATCTGTCTAGGCTAAGATCTTTAAGGAAAAAAGGGATGCACAGGTAGCACACAGACCACTGCTAGGACTGTTAATTGCTAACTTTTCACAACATCTGGCACATATTATATAACACATTTTCTTTTGCCTCCTATTTTTTGTTAAAAGTAGATAATATTTCTTTACCTGCCTGTCACTAGGGTGTCAAAGAGACTCATGGAAGCCAAAAGAATAAATGAGCTCTGAAGGGGAACTGAACTTCTCAGACATCACAATCCAGATACAGCCTCCAACTCAAGGTTTTTAAACAGTGTTGACTCTCACTGTAAAGGTTTTCTAATGCTCTTTCCCTGAATGTCTGCTGATGGCCACTTCCAGAGCTAGAATCCAGACCCAGACAGAGATTCTCTGATGGAAATGGCCAGCCTGATGTTCTTAAAATTTGCATGCTGTTGTGGGACAGATAAAGTTTCATGCTGGTGTTTTTATTGTGCTATTGGTGCCACCTCACTTGACCGAATGGCAGCTGTCATAAAAGGGGAAGAAAACCTTCCATCTTCTGTTGCCTCTGTTTCCTTTGGCTGAGCTCAAGAGATATAAAATAGCCCTTGGATCATGGAAATTGAAAATGTCTTGGCTGGAAATGGTCAACAGTGCTGCCTTCTAAAGAGTAGAACGGGAGACAAAATGGGAGCAAAAGGTTCACTGTACAGGAATAGCATATACAGTGTTAAGCTTGAACTGGGTCAAATAATAGGAATTTATTCTTTTTTCCTTTCTCATTATTTCTCTTGGTTTTGAATAATTTCCATTAGAAATGTAACTTCTTCAGTTAGTCATTATAAATTAATCATCTGCCAGTATTTGAGGTATTGGCCCCAACTGAACTAGCCTACTAGAGTTAAGTATGATTCAGATCCTGTGTAGCCTTTCTTTGTGAACTGAGCAAATGAGTTTGAATGTGGTCTCTTTTGTGCTTGGATTCCAGCTGCTGTAACTAGTTATGGAGGGCTCATGCATTGCTATTCTCTATGAGGACCTCACTGCAGAAAGGAACCTGCTGGTGCTGTTCCTTACATCTTTCCAACTGCATGAAAAATCCAGATCCTATCTAGCCATATTTATCTGCATGAAGCTGCAGAAACTATAAAGTCATCCCACAGTGTTTTAGCATATGTTGAAAAATGAAATACTGTCAAACTCCTACAGTACTTGAAATAGAATTGAAATAGCCTTACATTTTTGCTCCTTCATGCTTTTTCTGTAGAGATCATTCAGGGATTCAGATGCAGTAGGGCACAGAAATAGAGAATGAATCTCACACTTGTCAAACTAAAAATTAACCTTCTGATAAGATAGTTTTAGAAAATTAGAATATCTAGTTTTGTGCCTACTTTCTGCGTTACGCTTTATTCATAATCTCTCATACCTATTCAGTGTGTTCACAATGAAATTTTATATTCCCATCAGAAGTATAGATCTGCAAAATCACATTCTCGAAACCAGTTGCAGCAAGTTTGCCATTAATTTTGAGGTGGGAAAAATTCACTGCTTTGTATACAGTTAAAAAAACCTTAGAGATGGGAGAAATACTGAATATTGGTGCCTTACCATAAACAATTATGAAGCCATCCATCCTAGGTTGAGAGTGGTGGGTGCTTTCCTGCTTGAATTTTGTAGTTTAATTGTTTTAAGTTTTGTTTGTATATATGTGTGTGTTTGACAGTCTCCTCTACAGAGTAGTTGTTACCCCAGGATTTTACAGTGATTAAATAGTAATGCAAAGAAAATGGAAATGTTAATTTCCTTTAGCCTACTATTCTTTAAGCAGACAGCATAAGGTAGGATAAGCCCCATTAAAACAGTTTCAGCTGTAATATTGACTGCAGAAGTACAGAATAAAATTCTACCTTCCCATTGAGTCGAAAGGAGAAAAAAAAGAAAACCCAAACTAAAGTTTCTTAATCATTGTTTTACTTCAACAGATGAACATTTTTAGATGAACAAAATAGAATAAAAAAAACCTTAGTGCTTGCAGAAGTGCTGTGTTTTTTTTTTAGTTTTCTAAAATGCCTTTTAAATACTGTTTAGGTGTGTATAACGCAGAACAAAAAAATACAATCCCTAATACATAAACTAGAGGCAGACCTGTGAGGAATGTTCTGGATTTTTCATCTATGAAATTACTATTTGAAACCATTCCTGGCTATGTTCAGTGGATGGTTTTTGGGCTGCAGCTGTCTTGCTGAATATTCATTTTAAATTTTAAAATAAACCCATTTGTTTTCATCACACAAACTTGTCTTTCACTATGTGCCAGTGACCTGGCATGCTGACTGCGTCTCAAGCTTTAGGTCTCCATGGAAAGTCTTCCTGTTTTACACATCTTTTTCTAGGAATATTCAACAGTATTTAGATAATTTCAAGTATTTTTAGGAATGGATCCCAAAAATATATTTAGCTATTTTCTACCTTTAAAAGCCAAGGTGGGCCTATTTTCTCTTGTGCTATGCCTTCATCTCTACCAAAATACTTCCAGGCAAAACTGTGTGCTTTTTAGTGGAGAGTTAATTCTGATTTATGGAGTTGCTTATCAATAACAGAAAGCATTCTGTGCGACTACAGCAAAACATCAGTAAGGGAAAGCATATTTCTCCTTTCTCAAGTACAAAGAAAGGTTAATTTCCCTTTCTGTTCCTAGTTTAGTTGAGGAACAATTTCTTGTCTTTAATGCAGCAGAAGCACTTTTCCAGTCTGCTTCAATTCCTGTTCCTGTTCTGAACATTTAAAATCCAGATTTGTTATTTGAAGAATCAGTGCAGGCTTGTCAATGCCTGCACCAGGACCAAGATATTCCCTTCGTGTCTTCCAGTCTGTTTTGTGGGAATAAGACCACCTGCAACACTGGAAAAAAGGGCACATAGGACCACACAGGTCAAGGTTACAATGCCAACAGAACTTGTGTCAAGTAGACATTGAGCAAACCTTGAAACATAGAATCACAGAATAGTTAGGGTTGGAAAGGACCTTCAGATCATCTAGTTCCAACCCCCCTGCTGTGGGCAGGGACACACCCACTAAACCATGTCACCCAAGTCTCTGTCCAACCTGGCCTTGGACACCGCCATGGATGAAGCCTTCACAGCTTCCCTGGGCAACCCATTCCAGTGCCTCATCACCCTTACAATAAAGAATTTCTTCTTTATATCCAGTCTAAACTTCCCCTGTTTAAGTTTGAACTCCTTGTCCTATCACTACAGTCCCTAATGAAGAGTCCCTCCCCAGCATCCCTATAGGCCCCTTTCAGATACTGGAAGGCTGTTATGAGGTCTCC
>JAOEHY010011682.1:0-18762 GCA_025447955.1 Psilopsiagon aurifrons
TCCCTGCCCATGGCAGGGGGGTTGGAACTAGATGATCTTAAGGTCCTTTCCGACCCTAACTATTCTATGATTCTAAATAAATAAATAATACAAGGAAATATTTTAACCTGATCATTTAGATCGCTGTTTAAAATCCCAGCAGTGGAAAAGCTACATTTAATAAAATTAGGGAAAGATGCAAAGAGAGAAATGAAGTTATAGCAGACAGCACAGCCATAGACCAGTAAGCTCAGTTTCACAGGTATCACAGGAAGAGACCTCAGAGATATTAGTTGAACAAACTGAATTGGATTTGTAAGCCCTTACGGTTTATAGACACAGAGTAATGAGAACCCGTTTCTTCCTATATATGGGGTTGGTGCTTGGCTTACGGGATTCTTCTCTTGAAAACCACTCCTGTAACTCAAGTAATTGGGGTCTAAACAGAAGCATCAGACCTAGTGCCCCAAAAAAACACCTGGATGCACATGTGTGCTGTCAGCAAATGGACAACATGGAATTTCTGCAACAATTTAGATGTAAGAAAACTCATGGATTAGCACTGTTTGACTTTCACTTATTTGGCTTCCAGAGCACAGCGCATGTTAAGTGCAGGAAATGGGACAATAAGGATATCCAGGTAGAGAAACCCCACTATACCCCTGGAAGAAACAGAGGAATTAGTTTGCCTGAATCCTGCTGGTCCTCCCAGTGAGAGACCTCCAACCCATCCATCTAAATTGAACTTCAGTGGGAAGTGTCTGCTCTCAACTTTTCCCTCTATCTGCTGTTCCATTCTTTGGAAAGCAAAGGGTATGGGAAAGGTGCAGAGGAGAGACCTCGTAGCCAACAGTGGGAAGGAGCCCACTCCAGTGTATGTGCACAATGAAGTGCCTACAGGACAGCGCTGTGGTGAAAGCTCTCATACCTGTTCTGGGAAATCAGCATAGACAAGTGCCTCTCAACAGGGGGAAAAAGCAGGAGGAATTGAGAGGTCCATGTACAGTTTCAGGAGTACAGTCTCATTGGCATGATGGAGATGCTTCAGGACAGCTCACACGGCCGAAGTGCTTCCATGGATAGATACAGCCTCTTCAGGAAGGGCAAGCTGAGGATGAAGAGCTGTCCTTAAAGTGAGAGTGCAACAGCAACAACAGGGCACTGTCCAGGAAGGGATGATAAGCCTGCTGACAGCTTACAGGTCAGTGTTAGCAGGGCAACAAACAGAAGTGATGGTTGTGATAGGTGCCCACTGCACCCCAACCCCCCCAGGAGGCACATGAGGAAGAAGCTCCATGTTGGCAGGTCCTGGTCCTCACCAGGGACTCAAAGCACCACTCAAATCAGCACAGAAGGGACCAAACACAGCAGAACACATGCCAGAAGGTGGCCAGTACTGTCCTTATCTGGCCTAAAATATGTGTTCTGGTTCATCCCCTTTTACCCCCAGTTCACACACAGTCAGGTTTTGGGAGGATCTGGCCATTGCTCTGTTGAGCAGCTTACAGAGTTAGTGGTAGCAGCGCCCATCCCCACACCACCACAGCCCCTTTGGGATGGTGTGAAATCACCTTGCATGAGTACGTCTCATGCATCTTGCTGTTCGCCTTCTGGTTTTCCACTCCACTGCCATAAATCAATGCCACATTCAGCTGTTATGTCCATTTCCCTATTTGTCCTCAATTTTCTTAATTAACACTTAAGCTGCAGTCCACAGGCAACAATTCATCCCAATGCAACATCTGCTGTGCGAGACAGAAGATAATCATTCCCCAACTAAACTGCACCAATTATCCAAAAGGCATGTTTTAAGCTGACATTCCAATTTCATCTCCTTCCACTGCAATCTACAGTGGTAAAATCAACACTAAACTGTTCTCATTCTGAGATTACCTGGTTACATTTCTGATGAGAACAAGACTTGATGTGAGCAAAACCCTGCAGTTTAGGGTAGAAGGGAGGGTGTGAAATATCAAGAACATTAAAAACTTTCTAGTAAAACAAGAAGAAAGAAGTCATCGATCTTTTGTGCACCATTTATTTGGGCATCACTATTATTTAGGGAGAATAAAACCCTACGATCTGGTGTCCACATCAACAGAGAACTGCCAGTGGATCTGTTACTTACTAAAAATGCTCCCCTGTTCTCAAGGAAAGCATAGATTCAGACTTCTTTCTACCATGGTCACTAAGAAGCCAGAAGACTGGTTTGGTGTGACACATACAGCAAAAGCAGTAGCTCATGGGTAATTCTCCAGAAATTATTGAGAGTATTTTAGCAATGATAAATAATTTTCATCAGAATTATTTGTTCAAGAAATGGCAAAAAAAGGCAACAGTATATTTTCTATTACAGAATCACAGAATCATAGAATAGTTAGGGCTGGAAAGGACCTTAAGAGCATTTAGTTCCAGCCCCCCTGCCATGGGCAAGGTCACCTCACTCTAAACCATGTGACCCAAGGCTCTGTCCAACCTGGCCTTGAACATCGCCAGGGATGGAGCATTCACAACTTCCCTGGGCAACCCATTCCAGTGCCTCACCACCCTCACAGTAAAGAATTTCTTCCTCATAACCAATCTAAACTTCCCCTGTTTAAGTTTAAACCCATTAGTCCTTCCTATCACTACAGTCCCTAATGAATAGCCCATCCCCAGCATCCCTATAGCCCCCCTTCAGATACTGGAAGGCTATTACTTTTCATACACCCACAGACTGGTTTGTGTTGGAAGGGACTTTAAAGCTCGCAAAGTTCCAATCCCCTGCCATGGGCAGGGACACCTTCCAGTAGACCAGGCTGCTCCAAGCCCTGCCCAACCTGGCCTTGAACCCTGCCAGGGATGGGGCAGCCACAGCTCCTCTGGGCACTCTATGTCAGCACCTCAGCACCCTCACAGGGAAGAACTTCTGCCTAAGAGTTCATCTCAGCCTCCCCTCTGTCAGGTTAAAGTTATTCCCCCTTTTCCTGTCCCTACAGGCCCTTGCCCAAAGCCTCTCTTTTTAAGCACTAAGTTATTCAGGGAGCTGTTACAATGGTCAGAACAAATGGACATGATGGCGGTGTCAGCAGTGTCTGCTGACAGCAGCAACATCTTGCTTCAGTCCTTCTCACCAGCAAAGCCGTCAGCAAAACTGCTGTACCACCAGCACTGGAGAAAGAGTTTTCTCCCACTTCCCTCCACACATTCAGCTTCTCCCTCATTTGGGATAAATACCAAATTCCAGCCTGGGCCAGCTGTGAATGCTGAAAGAACAGAATCAGTGCATCGCCCTACAGTCACATTACAACAGAGGTTTGAGGGATTTTGCCAGGACAGAGAAGCATTATTTCTGCCATTACATAAATGAAATTTCTCCTGGCCTCTGGGCACAAAACCAGGCTGTTGTGCCACATACATAAACTCCAGAATGTCAAAGAGAATAGTCTCCAGACCTTCATCAGCTGAGCTGGCATTCCCCATCATACCTTCCTCTCAAAGAACAATTATTACCTAACTCGAATTCTTTCAGCAGGTTGAAAATATCATAGTGCTTGTCACAAATTACTTGACTTTTCATTTTTATTTTGTATGGTCTTTGCAGACATAGCATATTATAAATACATTTGTAAAAACTCAACAGCTGAAACCACATCTCAAATGCAAAGTGCATGTCAAACATACATATTTCTGACTTTTTCACATTTTTATGCAACTGATTAGTAACATTAAATCTAATAAAACCAGTGCTTTTAAGTCTTTGGGGAGGGGGTGGGAAAGCAGCAGAATGTATTTTTCCAGACATGGATTTTCTAAAAGAGTCTGTTAAAAAACATGCTGTGTTGCCATCTGGTTAATATACAGAGGGATGTACATATGTATATATAATTATAGGCTCACAGATAGAGCAAAGAACTCTAAGACCACATTAAAATGAAGGTGATTCAATGACCCAGCTAGCACAGTTAACAGAATCTGTCAAGACAAAAAAGGTGTTTTCTTCTCCAACACCACAACCACAGCAACACTTCAAAGCATTACTGACCAGACAGTAGGTAGCACACTTCCTTTCCCTAGTGACCAGAACTAATGTTTTAGACCATGGGTACCGTGTTACAAACATGTACCAGCATGATACACGTACCAAGTACCATGTGTAACCATGTTATAAACATAAAGGCACAATTTATGGAAGAAGAGAAGAGGCAGTCAGTGTTTCTTCATAGAGGGGTATGGACTGGGACTGCAGGATCATGGGTCACCTCAAATAGATCAGTAATGAAAGGGAGAATTGACAAGCAAATGGGGACACTCACCTTCTGCTTTCCCTGAACAAAAGTGCATCTTATGATCAGACAAGGCAACAAAAACAGCTGAAACAGCAGATTTACAGACTCATGGTTCATGCTTTGGCAACAGAATTTGAAGCAAGTGATCACCAAGTCCAATACAAGAAAAATACTTTTTCACAGTGTGTTCTAAAGTTCTGCCAGAACATAAGCTTAAGTGGTAGATGTCCACTCGCTAAATCAGTATTTTCTAAACAACCAGACTTTCAGAATTAAGGAATCCTATCTAGCATGAATTAACTGAATGATCCCCTGCCAGACAATGGAGATCCAAAAGATGCATCTCAGCATTTAAATCCCCTAAACTTAAAAAGAACTTGGCTAGAAGTTACCTGCATTTAATCAATATATATGCGTATTCACTAGTATTTAGAAAACAGGAAACCCCAAAGTTCTTTTTTTAGCTTGTATTTACAGAAGAGGGAGAAGATTGTAAGCATGCTTTCCAACTACAAACTTCTGTGGGATAGTAAGAAAAAAAGGTCGAAATTTAAAATACTATTTTTTCCAAATACAGAGATTTCACAAGTCTCCAGAGACACTCCCATAAGTTTAAGTCAGACTAGTTAGAAAAGTTGAAACCTCTTTCATACACAAAACTCCACTCGCTTTGAACTGGCCTGAGTGATTACTCACTGGAAAACAAAAGCACAAAGCAAAAACTTAAGATGCCACCGGATAAGCTTTACTGGGTAATGATTTATACACCTATCCTCACGTATCCTCCTGCATCATACATAAGAAGATATCAAAGTGTTTTCAGTCAACAGAAACTAAGCAATTCCACAGGCCAACAAATCAAAAGAAAGAAAACATTGAAAATGTGAAAACTTGCCAGTGTCCAGTTCCCATTCATATTTCTGACTTGATTAAAAGTGGAAGGTAAATATTATTTGTGCAATAACAACATTCTAAGTAAACCAGAATAATCAACATTGGATGATGGGACAAGAAATCACAGCCTCAAGCTAAGCCAGGGGAGGTTTAGACTGGCTATTTAGGAAAATTCCTTCACAGAGAGGGCATTCAGGCATTGGAAGAGGCTTCCAAGAGCAGTGGGAAGTGCCCTGGGAACCATCCTTGGAAGTGTTCACAAACTGTGCAGATAAGGCCCCTAGTCATGTGGTTAATGGTAGCCTTGGTAGTCCCGGGGTAATGACTAGACTTGATCTTCGAGGTCACTTCCAACCCCGTTGATTCCATGACTCTATGATGATTCTGTAAGCTCAATGCTGCTACCGTATGCTATCCAAATAACGCACTTCTGGATACAGAGTGTTAATAAGGAGAGCCAGAAGGTTATTGCAATCTTGAAGACAATGTTCTGGATGTTTAATGAACAGAGAAGCCTGGGAGAGCTGCTCTTGATAATCCATATATTGTTTGTTTGAGGCCATAGATCCAAGAACACTCAGTGCCTATACACACAAGGGAAAATTCTGTTAGCTGTGAGTACTTTGGTCCACAACAAACCAGTTCATAAGCCACCATATGCACAATTCTATTAGAAGACCCTTATGTGCCAGAGAACCCAGAGTATTCATAACACAACATTTGTAAAATACAATCACATAGCAGTGTTTCAAATCAACTCACATTTTTCAAGCTGTTCACTCTCTGAAATCAACACAACTGTTCAATCAGGGTTTGTTACAAACCATAACCTGTCAAATATTACTAAATACACTATTATTACTAAATATATTGCTATTATTATTAGATATATTGCTAATTCACTATTATTAATAAATATATATTATTAAATATACTGTCAAATATTTACTTCACGAACTCAAAGACACAGTTTTAAGGAAATCGCACCAAAGTACAAACTGCAACATACTTAACTATTTGCTTCTTCTGAACATCTTACTTTCATGAAAGTATCGTTTTGCTCCCATTAACATTGCAGACAATGTTAAGTTAGAAATTGTTTGTAACAGAGCCTACGCTGGCAGTACCAGTCAGGGGAAACATTGGAAATATGTCTGGACAAGGTTCATTAATTTCTGAGAGAAGAGAAACAAGTTGCACCAAGTATGTTACTTTGCTTTGGTTTCTTACCAACTCCTCCTTCCTCCTCTTATGCACTTAGTGATACAACACGGTGAGTGCACATGCTAAAGAAATGTTTATTTATCACAGGGCTTTTAAGCCCTGATCTCATATAAACAAATGTTAGTGTGAATGCAGCTCTGCTTTATCATGCAAAAGCAGCGCAATCACAGCAGGATTGTTTTTTCCCCATTTGCTTTAAATTCCTTCCATGTGCTATGCTCCAAATGTTCTGAACTCAGGGTTTACAGGCACAGTAAGTTCACCTGCACCTTTACAGCATGTAGGACTAGAAAATGATGCCTTCATATTAACCCACAAAGCTGTATAGACAGTTCTGCCTAGGATCACTAAAGTTAAAGGCTCAGACACACAGTCCCACTAGCAGAGTTCAGCAAACTCACATCATCACCTGGTCTATGCTGCAGCTGGCCTTGTCTCTAGCAAATTCCAAGAGGATGTTTTGATGTATGGCAAAACAGTACACAAAAAGTTCATGATACACCCCCTTCCCTGAGACAATAAATAGCAGCCACAACCTGTTTCTGAAATTCAGAATTTAGAGCCAGGAGAAAAGCAGTAGCAAAGAAAGACTGAGGGCATTCAGTCTCAAACAAAATTAACAAGCTGAGAGCAGGATTTAGCTTGAAGGAATGCTGGTAGTGACTCTTACAAGCTTTAACCCACAAGCTGAGCAAGAACACAAAGAACGCATGTCAATAAGCCAGCAATTGGCACACGCTACCTGCTGGGCCTTCAGTGACAGCTTTGGCTCCAACCCCGCTTTCAGGCGGACTTGACCCTCCGTGGGAATCTGCACCAGGAGGAAGGCTGACAAACTGCGGGCAACCACCCGAAACCTTGTAAAGGGAAAGGACAGAGAGAGAAGGTGGTATCAAATTTGCAAGTCTTCAACAGCAGATAAACAGAAGCTCTATCCCATGAGGCATCTCTATGAGAAACACAGTAATAGCTTTAGAGAACCTTTTCCTAAATGCATTAGAAATAAATACATCACTTTAATATATACATAATAGGATATCATACATACTAGATGAATATAAAACTCCATACATATGAAATACTACATTTTTTCCAAGATTAACTAAAGCCCTCACGTCAGATTTGAAATACTTCATCACTTCTCAGCTTTTGAAACAATCTTATCACCCAAAACAGAGTTAACAAGACTAAGATTTCAGAGCAATTTCAACAGGATTGCATCCCAGAAAGTTTTTATAAACACAGAGTTATGTCTTGGTGCTGTGTTGAATTGATGTTCAACAAGCATTCAATTATTTTTTCATAGCAATCTTTCCAAGGTGAACTTGATTTTAATATCTAATAACCAAACTTGGTGTCTCTCTTTAGAAAGTAAAGTGAGTAACAGACAAGCACATAACTCTTTGAGTTTCTCTTAAGATTTCAAACACCTCCAGGGTAAGATGGAAACTGCAATGTGCAAGTGATCATATAAAATTCTTGTGAGGACAACTCAAATTATCTTCTACAGATGAGATGGAAGTATATTTCTCTAATAAACAGTCTCTCTATGAACTTTGCTGAGATGGACATTAAGCCAGAATCACAAACCACTGCATTTTCCTTCTGTTTCCACTGCAAACTTTGCAGAAGTTCATATTCACTTCCTAACAACTTTAAAACACGTGTACACTTTTTAATGTGATGGGCCCAAACAACTTTATAGATTTGGGCACGGCATGCATTCAGAACATCTTCTGACATTGTACTGTGCAGTCTGGATGCAGGCTGCAGCTTTTTTAACATGACAACTCAAATAAATTAATTTACCTTCAGCCCTTACCTGGGTGACAAAGGAGACCTCCTGCCTAGCCCAATAGCACCGAGTATTCCGGAAGTCAGTCTCTCTTCAGCCAGCTGACTCTGCCTGCCCTGGATTGACAGCAGTGTCTGAATGACAGATTCAATCAGAACAGTGTCATCTTGCTCCATCTGAATCAAGGATAGCTGCATGGCTTTATGCCACCAAAGAAACAATTTTGCCTCTTCCTTTGCTGCACTTTAGGTAAGATTTAAAGAATAAAATAAAACAAAGTATGAATAAAAAAGTCAGATGCATTGATTAAGAAGTTTGCAGCTCTCCCCATTATGGTCAAGAAGAACCCAGATGGTTAATTAATGACAGCTATTCTTACTATATGAAAATAGCGTAACTATACTACCACCAAATACTATACTGCTGTAACTACTGTTATTTCAGATGTGTTGCACACATCAGCTAGCAGGTTTTAAGGATTTATAAAAGGACAAAGAACAATACTTCCTTTGAAGTTTTACAATTGAGAATAAATTATATTGCAGCCACAAGTGGATTTAAACTTGTCTAAGACTCAGCATAAAAGGAATGAAGCTGTATCTCTACCCTTTTTTCTCTACTTACCAATGAAACATTTTAGGAAGCACCAGCTATTGTTTCCACAACAATTTAGACTTTTAATATGATCATGAAGAAAAGGAAATGCTGAAGATTTTTGTTAAGCAAAGCACAAAGTGAAGTTCCCCCTATGATAGTTTTATTCTTTCCAAAACAGTTTGCAGTTTAAGTAACAAGCTCAGATTTTCCACATAAAGCATCAGCATGAGTTTCCTGCATCAGACTATCTTCACATTACTCCACCCAGTCATTTCCCACCCCAGGCACTCTCAGCTTTGACATTTACAGCAAGGTTTAATTTGCTGTGTACAGTGGCTTTGCTACCTCCTTCACACTTTGGCAATCGAATTACTATGATACCTACAACAGTGAAAGCACCCTCTGAATTTCCAGAAATAGTGGGAATGTTTATTTTTCCAAAGCATTTCTTCACAGCAAATATTAGCAACATTAATATGGAAAAATATTCACCAAACTCTGGCAATTTCAGCAGCAACTGCAGATACAGTTGTTATATACTTTGAGTATAAACACGAAAGCCATTCATCCTTTCCCACCCCAGGAACTCTGTTATCTAGCAAGTTGCTTTACAGGTCCCTAACTCTGGGCACCCCACCAGATTCACTGAGTTCAGACGTGGTTCAGTTCTGCTGTATAGTCCCCATTAAGCAGCTCTGACCACGAGGTCTCCCAGTGACAAACTGAGTATTTAGCACATAACATATCCCACCTAGTGGACATTCTGGGAAGTAAAACCCACAGCGATCTGGGGCTTGCTTAAAGTCACTTGAATTGAGTGCAAATTCAGGCTGACATTGAAATCAAGTTTCTCTGACTGAAAACTGACCCAAACTGCACATAAATGTTCAAGTAAAATTCCATCTCCTCTTTAACCACAACAGCTCATAGTGCTGGCACTGAGGTTGGACAGACCCATAGGAGTAGATATAGAAGGACTTGTCATTTCATTCAGCAGCATAGTAAAAATAACCTAATTAACCTGGCTACCTAATTAAACTGCCTATACAACGACAACTTAATTAAAAGTCAAAGCATATTCAGAAGCCTTGAGTTTTCTACCTTGGGTACACTTGTTCCAGCCATTTGCTAATGGTTAGCAGGATCTTCATTTCATTGGTAAGAGTCTGGTCAGTGTTTAGGCACTGCAGCAGGTAGACATATAGGGTCAAGTAGCTTCCTAAAGACAAACACTCCTGCAGGAATTCTTCCATGGTTAGCTCAGGAACTTGGAGGGAGGCGAGTATAGGGCCCCAGCCTAAA
Organism: Psilopsiagon aurifrons; assembly: GCA_025447955.1. Lineage (NCBI taxonomy): Eukaryota > Metazoa > Chordata > Aves > Psittaciformes > Psittacidae > Psilopsiagon > Psilopsiagon aurifrons. The sequence continues at coordinate 10,060 of JAOEHY010011682.1, forward strand.
TCCTGGTGGTGAGGATAATCTGTAAATAAAACAAAAGAACAAACCAAACAGCATGTGAAAAGCAGCATTTATTTCATTGTATTCCCGTAACACAGAATTTGGGCTGGTTTAGCTATTTTCCAGGTAGTCAGCTTGCCATGGAACTCTGCTGGAGACAAAAGAAAAACTCCACTATCATATGGCACCTCCTTAAGGCCAAGGCAAGTTACTTTCCCAGCATTCAGCCAGGATTAAATTCGGGAATTTTAACAATGGAATTCTAAATTACTTCCTTCAGGTGTACTGAAATCTGATCACACAGAACGTGGAAGGAACCAAAATGTGGTTCCACGAGGATTACATAAAAAGGAAGGGAGGGGGGAATCACATCAAAAAAACCCTCAGGATTTTACCAATCAAGACTGTTTTCTTCTTAAATTATCCTATAGAACACTAAAGGAGGGAAAAAATACTTGTTCTGTTCTCTTAGGATGATTCCTTGTTTTAAAACAGTCTTCACCTCTAGGTGGAAAAATGGCAACCATTACACAGAGCAAACTAGTTTTCAGAGAGACAGTTACGGTTCTTAAGAAAACACAATTAGAGCAGCTGCAAAACCCAAGCCACAATGGCTTAACTTCTCTCTATCTAGCTTTGGGAGCCAAAAAAGTGGCTCTGACTGTGGAAACCAGATTAAAACCTAGTTCTAGTGCCACACAGAGTGAAGCTGCAAGTATTCCAGACGATTTGTATTTAATGGGCATCCAACACTAATCAAACTTTCTGAGACAAGGAGCAGTAGAAGACAGGCTCCTACCTTCACTGAAGTAAGCAGTGATACAGGCTTCTGTCATCTCTGCCATGTGCCGCACAGAGGCCAGGCTCTGACATGCTGCTGTGAGGAGGGGCATTGCCAGAAACCCGTGCACTTTGCTGTCAACCCACTTTCGCAAGCTCCCCCGCAGAGACTCAGCAGTTGTCACTCTAGAATTGTTCATCATCATCAGTGTTTCTGTGAAGAGGCTGCTGAGGGCCATGTGACGCATTTGCAGGTCCATATCTGAAAGTCAGATAGTTTCAGAAAGGTATTATGGGACTGAACACTGGGATTAGCAGGAAATCCTGAAAGGCAGGAGGGGACTGTAACATTTCAGGGCTCATGTCTGTTATATTTTAAGTTGAATAATCTAAAATCTTGTTTATTTCACTCTAAGCTGTGCTTTAAACTGTGATTTTATATAAGAATTCATCTCTTGGAGACTGCAAACATGATTTATCATTCAATTGATTTGCACTGTAGTCTTGGTAAAAGACCCTAGCTGAAAGATGGACTCCAGTGTACTCTGCTGTGTGGCCTTATCAGGTGTCTCTCTGTTTAATGAATGATGAACTATCTCAAAAAGGAAAGAGACTGTGAGGAATGGGGGTCTTATTGCTGTTTTGTAAATACAGGCAGGGAACTGAGGGGTGTAATGAGCAAGAGGCTTTTCTCAGTACCTACAGAAAGTGTTCAGTGGAAAAGCTGAATTTGGGTTCCAGTGTCTATGTTCAGTGTATGGTTCTCTTGGCCTCAAGGAGGTGCCCAGAACCTCTTCCAAAAACTTCTGCTGAACTCCTGCATGACTCACAGAGACGCTAAATCTTACACACACTGCTGCTTTTGTGCCACTGCACTTTCCTGTGCTCCACAGTCTGCCTGGGCAAGACAGAGCATTCTCTTTCAAGCCCTTAAACGCATAGAAGCGTACGCAAGGGTTCATGAAACAGATGTGCACCTCTTACACTAGAGCTCCTGTCTCATCCAGAATCTCCCAGCCACAAGAACCATCAGCAGCAACAGGCAAGCCTTCACTTCAAGTCACAAAGAATTTCACTGGCTATGGGGGTATCCTACAGTGCTTCTCTAAGTAGCAATAAAAGTAGTGAAAGGGACAGTTCTCACTCTCACAGACCTTCAGACACTTCTGTTCACCCTTGCTAGCACAGCTGTATGAGTAATGGACAGGAAGAGACACGACTCCTGACTTGCTGTGTAGTACAGCAGGACAGCTAATTTCACCTGAAGTTTTGGTTTGACAGAAGAAGCTCAGGCTGGTATTAGTAATAGAAATGAGATGGATACAAATGCTATAGGTGTGGACACACTGTACTACTAGTGCACATCAATACCATTCCCCTACTTCAATAATCAGTTTTCCCAACTGCACAACAGGTTGGAACTCTTTTTTGGAATCCTATCCCTGAAGGACAATGAGAGTCATTATGTCATCCTTCCTTTTAATAAAGATGCAAATAAAATTTAAAAAAATATTAAAAAACTAGAGAACACAATAGAATCAGTTAAGCTCCTGTATATTGGTCAGTTTTTTCCTCACAACATAACCCCTGTTTCTAGTTTTGGTTCTGTCACCTTAACAGCTCTACAGGCTAACATCCGTATTTTTGTGTTGTGCTAATATACCACATACATATACATCAAGGCAACATGCCCTGCTGCGCAAAACGAAGACATTAGAGTAATGCAATTACACAGTCACAGATGCTCAACAAGCTATGCAGTAGACGAAGGGATCTTGACAGCTTTAAAGTAGTTTGCCATTTCTTTAACACAAACCTGGAGGATTAAAGATGACAATGTCATCCAGCAACTTGTACATTTCTTGTTCCAGAACTGCAAGAGTAATCTTTCCAGTTTGTTCTAAGGTGCTGAGAAACTGAACCACCTGGCGAATGTATGCTCGGCACTTCAGTGTTGCATCCTGTTAACCGAAATTTAAATAAATCAGGAAAAAAAGATCATGCCTAGAACTCTTTCCACACTCTATAATATACAAAAGCAGAACACGCAAATGACAAGAACAGCTCAGAGACACTGTGAATCCAGTTCAACTTACAAGGTGGACGTGACTGTCTGAAGATGCACCAAAGCCTGCTGATGTTTTCAGGAGCTTCACAATCAGTTCAGCTGCAGCATCCTTAGCAAGGATAACAGAGGGAGGGTAGTGACTGTTGCAGTAGCTGATGATACCCTGGTAAGATGAAAATCCCACAAGCTGCCAAGGAAGGGAGCTGGTCTGTCCAAGAAGATTTATGAGTGGTGATTCCTGAAGATTTAAAGACATTAGTCTAAGCTCAACCTTCTTCAGTGTTTAAAATTAACGCTTACAGTACTCAATACCGGAAGGAACCCCAGACTCCAAAATTTGAAGGAGATGGAGCAGAAACTCCACAGAAACAGATGACCACTGGGAGTCTGGTTCCTTATGCAAGCAGAAAGCCAACCCACATATGCCACCTCTAGCATCACATAACAGTACTCAGGCTCCTGCAGCAGCTCTAACCAAGCTCAAAAGTCAGTGAGACATTAAAATTTAACATGTAAAGAGCTAGAAAGAAACAAAGACGTACAACATAAAGTCACTTCAGCAGAGGTTTTAAAAAGGCACTAATTTAAAAAAACCCTAAAAGTTCACAGTTGAAGCGGATACAGAAGCCATGTCCCTCAATTTTTCTCAGTGAAACATCTTGCAACCTGGGGTCCTCCTCAAGTGCTTATTTTCATAAATACCATTCTGAACTGTACAGTAGTCTGCAGTGTCCACAACGCACACAGGCAGTGCAAGTACACAGCTGTGTATAAGCAGCACAGAGTACAGCCTCCTTTACCACCATCCTCCTCTCATTGGTTCATACACATCTACAATACAGAAGGGCCACCCTAGACACTGAGAAGCACCAGATTTCTGAATGTTATATAATGAACAAATACTAGAATTGTGCTGACACGTAACCTAGAGATTGTAACGACCCAGAACTAACCCAAATTAGACTATATCAACAAGAATGTGACTCTCGTACATCAAGTACTTCTCAAGTTGCTCATGCACTGGAACACAGGGCTCAGAAAGTTTGAGGCTTAAGTCAAGGCATCACAGGAGCCTCCTGGGAGATAAAAGACAAGTGATGGGCTGTGTCAGTTGAACATACTGCTGGAGGCTAGGAGGGAATTCCTGAGGCTGACTCACACAATGTACAATCAGGTATCTTTTGAAGCTTTAGAAGCTTCTGATAAGCAAATACATTCAGGTCAAAGCATGTGAACTCTGGTAATTTTCCTAAACTGGAATACAATGTTGATCAAAGGCTGCTGGTGACATCTTAACACAGCATCCTGTAAAGTCTCAGAGGAAACAGACAATGAAAGACAATGCAATTAGAGGAAAACTGGCAGATGTGAAATGGCCTTCTTGAAGATTACCCAGCCCCTCTGCAAGAGTCCTCCAGAAGCAATGGACTGAGACTGTGACAGATTTACCCACACAGAGCACTTAGCAAAAACGGGGTTTGGAAAGTCCATCCTAACACACAATGCTTCTCTTTCCTATTCCAATAATTCAGAAATACTGAGGTGACTTCAGAATTACTGGGGAAATAGGAAAAGCACTGAGAAACCAGGAATGATCAAATCCCTCTTCACAGTAAGGGAGCAAGAAAACTCAACCTACAAATGAAGTAATTTGCCCCAAGTAACTCAGCAGCAGTCAGTGCCAAGCTTCTTACAAGATGTCTGGTCTTCCAGGTGTTGTTAAATCACTGTTACTTGTCATCACATCATATGGAGCTAGGAGGGGAGCATTTTAAAGTAAAATAGAATGTTTGTAAAAGCACTTCTGTTAAGGACTGAACAATTACAGAAAACAGGTTCAAGCAGACAAGTATTTCCCTTTTAGACAGCGATGAAAAAAACAACATCCAGATGAAGTGCTACTCCTAACCTCACAGGGACTAATCCCACTGCTGAGTTGTGCTTAACACAAGAAACTGGAAGTACCTGCAGCACAGTATTGGAAGACCAGCACTGAAGATCAGGGTGGAAAACACCACTAACAGGCACACAGTAAGGCAGAGCCAGGCATGAGGTTTTTGTAAGTGGATGATTCCTTACCATCCCTCTATACATTAATGCTTGCCACTCAGAAAAAGCAGCAAGGCACAGTGGAGATTTATGTGACTGGCTATGACAGAATAAATGTGATTCAGTGATCCTCCCAGTTCTTCCCACAGGCACAAACACTAGTCACAGCTGCTCTTGCACGCAAGTCAGCAGACTACCTGAATCAAATCAGGCAGACCTATATTCAGGTGCACATAACATGTACACATATATATGCATGTGTATTATATGTGCATATGTAAATTTTTTGCCAATGCTGCTTCTGCTTTGCATGTGCTTATAAGTAAGGCTCTCCAAAACTAAGAAAAGGAAACACGTATTTTAACTAAAGACTGGTTTAAGAGAAAAGGAAGCTGTATGATGGAGCATCCCAGACCTAAAAATGGAAGGTAAAACAACTGTACAGTAGCTTTGTTTATAAGAATGTTTTTTTTAAAAACTAATGAAACTAACATACTTACTTGCTCTTTCCAAAGCCTAGAGAGTAATTGTGTAACTCCAGGAAGCTCTTTGTACTTATTTCCTTACTCTTTACACCACTTTAGCACCAACAGAAGCTTCTTGAAATGAACAGCAGCTCTTGTCCACACGAGTTATACAAAATGTTTTACATACGGAATTAGCCTTGGCCATCTCTGGAAGACTATTTGGGGTATTTCACCTATGCAAATACCACTTCTGAGTTAGTAATTCTGCAAGTGAGGCACAACCTTACTTGCCTTTGCTAGCAAAGGGTTATTAGTCTTCTGAGACAGACAGGTATGAACCTTTCCAAAAATTACCTCTCTGCCTGTAAGTTGCTCCTCCTTCGCCAGCAGGACCATCATATACAGCAAACAGACAATCATGCTGTGAGTCTGAGGATGAGGGTTGGGATTCCAGGCATCAGAGAGGACACTGACCCAGTTTATTTCACATAACACATAACCCAAGAATAGGAAACAACTCTTAGGGCTGCCTCTTTCAATCTAGGAAGGAGAAATGAAAAAAGGCATATAAAAACCAAAGTAAGATATAAATACTGGAAAAAAATATTTTTCAGTAGCCACAGCAGCATTTTAGGTCAGCAAAGGAGATAGATGATAGACGCATTTCTCCATCATTTTACCCCCGACCAGAACAGTTGCACATGTAACTGTCTAAGCCTCTCAAATAACCAATACAGAACACCAAGATACTGCAAGTCAGAAAAAGAATTAATTTATTACAAACTCTAAGCTGTAACAAAGTCTGTGTAGAACTCCATGAAGAACTCATCCCAAACAGGTAAGCAGTAAATCCTGGAGCATTTCCACACTCATCTGCAGCTTTACATTGTCTCAGGCAACTTGGAAGTGAGAACAAAATGACAACAGTAAAATATGTTAACTACAAATACATATTAAATATAACCCAAGCTATTCTATGATTCTATACATGTAATGAGATATTCAGATAGAGCAATGTCAGATTACAAAGACTGCCAGCTTTACAGCTCCAGACAACTTTGTCTAACATTCAGTAGCACTCCTTTACAAAAATCAATCACAAAATGAGCAGCTGTGAATGCTACAAAATTTACAAGCTTACTTGCTAGAAGAAATGTCTTCAGCTCTCCAGTTGTCTTTAATGGCAATACTGACTATGAACTTAATTAATTCAACAGATACTGTGTACTCACTTTAAAGAACTCTTCCATAAGCATATGGTCTGGATGCATTTCCTTCCACGGAAGCTTTCTGAACTCAGTATGGAAAGTATAGAGAATAAACTCTGGCATTTTGGGGGCTGTGCAGCATTCACAGTAATGCATTAGATGCAACCAAAGAGCCCCGTGGTGGCTTGGCAACAACTTGTCTAGATTCAAAGAAAATAGTTCAATCAGCAACAGAAAAAAAATCAGGGAAAGTTTGATTACAGAAGTCCACTTTTGAAGATGAAAAACCATAAATGGAAGTTACATTAAAATTTACAGAAAATAAAAAACACACATTAAGCTTTTAGATCTTTTTTCCTCCAAATTAACATTTAGGGAAGCTTATGATTCCATGCCCTTCCTCAAGAAGGACAGGACAAGTTGCAGGACAACAATTCAAAGTTCTAAAAAATTCCTTCCATGTAGAACCTCATTGCTTTTATGTTGTATTTGTATTTTTAAAAGGATAAATTAAGAAATGCTCCTGGTACCACTGCAGTGATCAGCCTCGCTAAAAGTTCGTAACAGATAAAATTACCTCACATTCCACATCTAAATCAAAAGTCTTTTTCGGCCTGATAGGACAGAAAGTGCTACTACATTAAAACAGTGTAGACTTCACCCACCTTTAAAGCTCTCGTGTAATAGCTTGATGCAATCTGTGAACAAACAGACCATGGTGGATACTACAGGAGTGTCACTCTCCAACCAAGGGTAGCAAGGCTGGTTACTTAAAGAGGTAGAAGAAAAGCAACGTAAATTCAGTGCTGAGTTATCAGATCATAAACACTTAAGCAACTGAAATTTTCAAATATTCTAAAGCACAGTGTATCAATATAGTACAGGCACCAGAAGTTCTCTCAAACTCAACTCCGGACTGCCCCCTTCTTCCTTAGAAAAAGTATGTACTGTAATGTCACACTGATGATCCACAATACCACTGAGCAAACAGTGATTACCTGTCTGACATTTGTAACTGAATAATAAGAGCAAACCACCACAATTTCTGAACGACAGCACACACCACCTGCAGTCAGCCTTCTAAGTGCTGAAGATGTGCTTACAACTTAAAAAGCTTTTGGTTTTGGAAGAAAGTAAAATTTAAATGTGCAATATTACAAATAATTATCCATGTGAAGACACAGGTACACAAGACAGTAGATTATCATAGGACTGATTTAGTCTGAAGTTTCTCTACATACCACTTTGGATTGTGTATGTTTGGCTTTCTCTGCTTTGTTTTAAACTAAGGCATTACAGATATCATGGAAGCTAAAAAAAGGAATCTAAAACCATCAAGTTTCAGTGTTTTTCAGAACTGATTGCAATCACATTTTTCTCATATGCAAGCTCTCATCAGGAAACACAAGATATTCCGTAAATCTAAAATTATTACTATACAGTTTAAGCCTTGGAAAATTAGACTTACTTAATTAGCTCTGTAATTACTTAGGATATGGCACAGGTAACAGCTACTTAAATAGAAAGTCACAATATAGTCATGAGCTAAAAAAAACCCCAGCAACAATGGAAACAATTCTTATGGCCTGAAGTCCTTACTTCAGCAAAAATTCATTTAACTTTAAAATGCAATATATACCTTGCATCTTCCTTATCCAAGACCAGTATCCACGGTTTAAAGAGTCCAGCAATGACTGAATACAGGGACTGCAATGCTAGAAGAAAACAAAACAAAGAAGTTGCCTTCTTTATTTTTTTTCCTTCAAATTAGCAAAAGCGAACATAATTCCACATTTCCAAACTTTAATACAATGTCCTTTACTTACTGTAACATTTAATCAGTTCTCCCTGGTCAAATAAAAATGTAAAATTCAATATTTAAATACATAAATATATAAAATCATAGAATCATTGAATAGTTAGGGTTGGAAAGGACCTGAAGATCATCTAGCTTCCACACCCCTGCCATGGGCAGGGATGCCTCACACTAAAACGTATCACCCAAGGCTGTGTCCAATCTGGCCTTGAACACTGCCAGTGATGGAGTATTCACAACCTCCCTGGGCAACCCATTCCAGGGCCTCACCACCCTTACAGTAAAGAATTTCTTCCTCATATCCAATCTAAACCTCCC
>JAOEHY010011683.1:0-28803 GCA_025447955.1 Psilopsiagon aurifrons
CTCCAGGAGCAGAGGGAAGAAAAAGGGGAAAGTGAGTGAACAAACTGCGTGGCTGATTTATGGCTTAAACCACGACAATTCGCATGCTTCTCTGCTTATGAATATGATCATAGAAATCTGTGCATTGTTGAGAAATAACTGTACATGTATGCTGCTGACAAAAGGGTGCTCTGTAGCGATCACTGAGTCCAGTGAGAAAACAGTATCATTTCAAATTTAGCTAGCAATCCTGAACCCTCAGCCACCTCCTCCATAGGAAGGCATAACACTGGCTAATGTGAAATCAGACCACCATGGATAAGAACTCTCAAAGACTTTCACACTGGGACTATGGCTATTTCAAAATGTTTCAATACTACTTTCAGCAGTGCTCAGATCTGCATCTCTGGAATACTAAACCCACTAAATATTCTGTACAAAATCACAAGTCTAGGAACAAAAATCCTGTTTTGCTAACTAAAAGCCATCTTATGTGCTGTGCAGCCCTTGCAGGACTACAGGCATTAAAGGAAAGTGCTATGTAGATCAGATGTGGGCTCACCTGCCAGGCAGCATATGTTTTGCTACTGTCAAACCCAAGGGCTCTGTAAAGAGTTGAGGCAGATGCTTATCTCACCTTCTGCACCTTTCAGAGAGATCATGTCACAGTGTCCACATTGTTGGAATGCTTTATTATGAAACACAGCACCCTTTTTAACACTAGTTTGCCAGCAATCTGAGACTTGCTGGTAAAGGTTTTCTTCCATGTCATCCAGTCTTGGCTATATTGTTTCCGTAAAGTGACATGTTGGAATTCCCTCCATGCATACCAACCTGGAGATATGTGAGGTTCAGCGAATTGTAAACTTTCACAACTGATTTACATGTTCCAGGTTTTAATACCCTCTCAATTCTTAAACAGATTAAGGAAGACAGTCTTTAGCTACACTTGACAAATATTATTCCCGACATGGCCTATTTTTTATGGTAGTCATTTATTGTACTTGGTAATAAGCTGTATGGCCTTTTGCATTGATTTTTCTTTCTAAATCTACGTTAGGTCTGATCTTTAAATGCTGGATATGGTGTTTAGTGACACCACTTCTGTTTATTCTGCAGTCTGGCATATTTGATAATTCATTCATTTCTTCATATGACATAAATTGGCAATGAATAACCTAAGGTTAGAAATAAAATGGTTTTGGCTGTCATAGGGTGAAGAAAAGCCTTGGCATAGCTGCCCAGTAATAGGAATACTGAGGGTCAAAAACTCGAGTGCTTTTCTAGATGAAGCACAATCAGTTTCTGAAAAATGTTCATAAGGCCTAACATAGCGACGCTGGTAATGAAGAAATAGAAGAATGCCTTTTCCAAGCATATGAGAAATGAGTGTGCAGACAAAATATCACAGCATTTTCTTGTGTGTCCACAAAACAAACAGAAAATTAATCATAGCTCATTACTCGTAGGTTTTCCTTTGTGCTTTGGAAAGGCTAACTCTAACTTAAAAAACTATTGTTTGATTCCATAGGGGAAGATTGGCTTTTAAAGATTTAGGGGCACTTGCAGACAATTCCTGATGCAGCAGGAACTTGCAGTTTTGAAGTCTGCATATACTAGCAGTCAACTAGATCATGCTTTATGATGTTTTCCACAAAGATCAGACATCCCTGCAAGTGCTTCTTTTTGTGTACATAGTTGCAGCCTTGCTATTCTGATAACCAAACTATGTTTTTTCCAGGTTTTTGTATTTATCCAGAGACAGATTTCAGGAGGTTGTCCTTTACAGAAAGCCCCCCCCCCAAAAAAAACCCCACACTTCACTAAAAGCAGTGAAGGAAATGCACATTAAGCAAGATACAGTAGCAGATGACACAATTCAGTGTCTTCTTTCTTTTGGTGCATTCTTCAACTTCACCATATCTCTGACATTACTGGAGAGGGCTGGGAACCATAGTAAGACAGAAAAGTACCCTTCAAAAGACAAGACAGTTTAGCAGAAGAGTCAGATAACATCCACAACTACACCATCTAAACTACACCTGCCACCCTTATGCTGAGATCAACTTGTGCAGCACAAGATAAATGGAACCAGCTCCAGGATGGCTCCCAAAATTCCTTGAGGAGCCCCAGCAAGGGACAAGCTCAGCTTTACACAGGAAGCACTACAACTGCTAAAGCTGCCTAGAAGAGAACAGAAAAGTTATTTCCTGCTTTTCTGCATATCTGTAATGATAACATATACCATGACGCTGACAGATTGGAAACAGCCCCATGGGTCTCATTGTGTATCAGTTTGAAGGTGAAAACCAAACACAAACAAAAGGAAACAGAAGAACCCAGAGCACAAACATTTGAACAAATCAGTAGACTGCCCTCCATGAAGCAAGCTCTCCATCAGAGCAGACTCGTTACTCCAGTTTACATATTCGGTTCTGGCAACTCACTCTAGTTGTTGCCAGCAAAGACATTTCTCTTGCTGTTGCGGTGGCAGGAGAATATATTTTTTCAGATGGTGGGGAATAAGGTGGAGCTGAATTTATCTGCCACTTCATGAAATAGGTAAAGAGCCCGGAGGGACAGCCGGATAAATAGCTACATATAACAGTAAGACAAATAGTTTCTGCATCAAATGGAATCCATAAAGCTGCCTTTGCCTCATGCAGTAATTGATTTGGAAGTTGTTTGTATAGCCCTTCATATTCTCAAACTTAGTTTTATATAGTAACCCAGTGCAGATCTGCTCCTTCACAGGAGTTTACGGAGTATGCAAGGGTTATCACTCCTTGATCCTAAGGGAACTCAAGATTTTGTCAGCAGATTTGTCAGCACCTCAGGCAATAGAAAAAGAGTTTTACAGGCAGTGGATGAGTCTCTGTAGCTTGAGACCTTCTAGCTGCCTCATGGTGTGATAAAACCAAAGACAAGCTAGTGTCACATAGACAAAAATATTATACTTAGAACTATCTCAACACCAGAGTAATGAGGGAAACTTTGAGGGTTATATCAATATCAAAATGTCTTAAAACTTGTTTAAACAAACCCTACTCTGAATGTCCTCAGCTAGTACAATGAAATGTAGTTAACCATCATCACTAATGGCAGAGAGTTCAGTAAGAATGGAACTGTAACCATTCTACCCCATTCATCAAAAAGCCAAGAAATAATAGACCTGCTAATTCACTCTGAACTGAAGAGCGACTTGAAATAGCAGTTCAGTAACAAAAAGGTACCTATCCCCATCTTGAGCCAATCTACAATGCTAGGTCTTAAAGAAAATAAGTGTAATAAACCAAGTCAAAGCAGTATTACCTGCAATCTCAATTTGGTTAATCATAATTATTTTAAATACCTACTGTTGGAAGTACAAGGAAAATGCAGAAACTGAATGGAAAATTGATGTGAGGATGTGACAATTCCACTAACATAATGCCTTTGTACAGAGGACTACTAATAAAATGCCTTACACAATCAGATGTACAACAAAAGTGTCTGAATGTGTTTTGCCATGTATCAGATAAAAAGTGGAGTACTTATTTGGTATCAAAACTAGATGCTATTCCTTCAGCATCCATCCCACTTGCAATAGCTTTTGAAAGAACAAGACACAGAAGTATAAGAGGGAAGATAAATAAGACAGTGATAAAGACATGAAAAATGCCTGTTTAATTATGCTCCAGATATTATCTCTGTTTTGTATTGGCTCTCTCACTTTCCTCTCCAAGAGAAATAACTGGCATGTGCTGTATTTTGAGGGTAGATTGACACAAAGAAAAAGAATTGGCCGTATCTCCTGGCATTAATCTCCCTCCACAACAGCCTGGGATTGAGTCAGAGCTATTACTCTCACTTTCGGTTTATGTCACTATCAAAAAGGATGCTATTTCTCCAGCATCCTTTCCAGCAGGGATACACACTGGCAGAGATTATGCAGAGCACTTCAAGTCCTACAGAATTTGCACTGGCTCTTGCTTTTGACCTGTTCACAGCTCATTCAGTGGAAAACACAAAGCCAAAAGGAGGACAAGGAAACAGTATTGCTGTTCCAGTTTTCCTATTACCCACTTTCGTACATCCTTGTTCCTCACTGTACTCCATGACAGCACCTAAAATGTTGCCTTCCTCCCAATGACCACACTGCCTCAAGAAAACCTATCCCCATTAAATTTGAACTGAGCCCATTTACTCTGTACATACAAGCTTCTTTATCATAGAATCATAGAATAGTTAAGAGTTGGAAAGGACCTGAAAGATTATCTAGTTCCAAGCCCCCTGCATGGGCAGGGACAACTCACACCATGCCACCCAAGGCTCTGTCCAACCTGGCCTTGAACATCACCAGGAATGGAGCAGTCACAACTTTCTTGGGCAACCCATTGGAGTGCCTCACCACCCTTTATGTTTCTCTTTACATTACAGCTTCTCTTTTGCCTTCTCTGCTCCTGTGCCTGCTGCTTACCTGCATTTAAATCCTTCTTCCTAAAGATCAGTTGGCATCCTTATTCTGCTCTGAACTTGAGAGAGTCCTTAACTGGCCACCTTGAATATCCCTGCTGACTACTTATACAAGGGATTGAAATAACCTGCAAAGTTACTCTACAGCCCAGCTGCTGAGCTCTGTATAGGACACCAGGTACTCAGAAACAGTAATTCTCACCGTATCTGTCAGGTCTGTTCACTGCCTCAGCCTCAGCTCAGCAAAGCATTCCACTCCACTCCATTTACCAACAGAAGGAGGAATGATCCTGTGCAGGGGAAAGATGCTCAGAACCCCCAACTGCCCACACAAAGAACAAAATGGTACAATGCACAGGCCAACTGGCCCTTACTTTAAAGATTCAGTTGTCTCCTTCCAAGCCTCTTTTAAAGTAGCTATGGAGCTTTTTATTTGGGTGGGGAAGTGGAAGAGACTTCAGATGCAGCACTTCCTCCCTGAATTTTCCCAGCTCTCACTAAAGTTTCTGGGTAGCTCAGATTTAATGCACCCAGGACAGACAGCAGACACCTTTCAGCCTTCCCCTGGTGATGAGTATTGAACACATCAGTGCCAGCAAATTGAATGCTTATCCTAACAAATGCTCCTGGTCTGCTCTATTCTGAAGCTGAAGAACATCTCATCTTCTCTTTATTTATGATCTTATTTTGTTCTCTTCAGCAGACTACCTAAGTGCTTTCTTCAGCCAAATTTCTCAGCTCACCACCTGCTTTCCATTCAAACACCTCTGGAGATCTGAAGGCAGAATTATGTCTGTTGTTGCAGTTACGAAAATAATGCAGAACTCAATGCGTGCTATCCTTATGCTTAGTGCCCTTTAGCACTAAGCATAAGCAGATTTCCTGAATTGTTTTATTGAACTCTTTTCAGGAACAGTTTTACTTCAAACACTGCAGATATTCAGTGTGATTGGCTGTGGGACTGCCTGGCAGACAAAGTTGAAACTGCTCTGGGGTTTATCCAGCATTCATGGGAGCTCATCACATGCAGGAGATCACATTCCAGTATTTCCATTAGCAAATAAATACTTTGCCAGCACAAGTGGGTGCCAGTGTCCAGTGCACTCAGCCTTTGCCACCTCAGCAGCAAAGATACTGGTGGTATGGAATGGGGTCCATTCTAGCAGGCTTGAAATGGGAATATTTCTGTACCTGAGGAGCTGACAGGACTACACTCAATTTTGTTTTCTTTTCCATGCTTAAAGTTCATTTTTTTTCCTGTCATCTGAAAAAAGTTGATCTACAGATTAGGTACATCTTTATGTCTGGACAAATCTCAAAGCCATCACTTAATCCCTTCATTCAACATCACACTTCACATAAGTGACTTTTCAGAACTAAGGCTGTCTGGAACTGACTGTAGTATTTTACCCTCACTGTGAAATATTCTTCCCTTTTGTGACACCAACTAGTCTTGAAATGCTGTAAAAATGCTGACAGAAGAAATACGAGAGAATGGTTTTAAAAAGCCTGTGAAGGATTGGTAGGTCCAGAGGTGTTTTTTCAGCATCAGAACAGCTAGAGGACATATAAAGCCAAATGGAGAAAAATCCAGAGGACACAGAAGATTTAGTATACTTGAGGGAGTCACCAACATGAAAGGTAGCATATTTTGGTGGAGGCTGGAGGGGACAGGATCTGATGGACAGTATGTCAGCTCTATAGTAGTAACGGGGTGGGAGGGGGCAGGCAGCAGTACTGGAACATCAGGAAAGCAATGAAATGAGAAAGGTAAATGAAGCGAAGTGTAGCATCAGGCAGAGGCCCCAACACCACAAACACAGTCACAGCGTACTGTGTACATAGATCTCACTAGTTTTACATTGAAGAGAAGTGACAAAATCATCAGGAGAGAAATGAGAATGACCAGTAGAAGCCTGGGGAGGATCAGTGTGAGAAGGGAGTCAAAAACACTAAAGAGCTGCCTGAGGTTAGTGCTACTGTACTACAATTTGTGAACAGATATATTCAAACTGCCTCAAAGGTTAAATGTGAAGCTCGGACAAGAGAATGAGAGAAAAGGAAATCTTCAAGAGTCCAAGATGTGAGTAAGATGCATGGTATGTACAGCTCAGCTGGCACAATTACACTGTGGAACTGAATTCCTGAACAGCAGCTCTTTGCTTTACTGTCCTGAAGTGGCATTCCCAATCATGCCTTTGTCATTTGAACCTTGCTGACTTCCGCTGCTGCAGCATCTGCACCCCAGCAAAGGAAGAAGCCTTAAAATAAGGCGGTGGAAGGTTCATTAAAATCACATCAGTCTTCCAGGATTTAATTTTCAAATGTAGGCACCAGTCCACATGCATGCTTACACACAGATGTATGCACACATAGGTACATATATAGCTTAGGCTGTGCATTCTGCAGCTCATCAGAACTCCTAAAATACTGTTTAGTTGTGGTTTGAAGTTTTTCTGAGGAATACAGATACAAAGTAATTTATGCAAACATGTCCCACCATCACGCTTTGAAGACCAAAGCAGTACTTCTCCTCCCAAACAGAAGTCACAGTAGAGCTACATTTAGAAAGGATACCTCTCATTTAGGTTTTTCACAAGTCCTTGCTGCACTGTGGAAGAAGCCATTCACCTTTCAATGCAAGTAGTCTCCCAGGCTCTCTCCTGGACCTACACCTCAGGCTTCCCCCTTGCATTTATCCAGCTGCATCAACAAGAGTCTTGTTCACCTGTGAATTGCAGTAAGTGGCTCCTGAAATGTGGAATTTGTGACCAGTTTGTTTAATTTTGCACCCTCTATAATTATGGGGATTATTCTGCTTTTCATTCAAATCATATCACAATTTTTCACATAGCTTTGCTACATCTTTAATTATGACCTTAGGTTGAGGTGGTATAATTTTACTTAAAGAGATATGCCAGAACTCAAGTACTGACATCTTCAGGTTTTATAGAAATTGCAGGGATCATAGGAATTTAACTTGATAATTACTTCAATATTTCAAGTCAGACAATCACCATATAAAATAATTATGGGTTGTTGTTTTTCAAAATTCACTTTGTGGGTTACTGTAGACTACTGAAGCTTACAATATATGCTGTTAGATAGATACAGAAATAGAGATAAAAAGGTCTGATATACCTAAATGCAAGATTATTCAAAGGAGTGCCAAAAGACAGAAAGGCACTTCTTTCAAATGCACAAAATAGTAAGTAATACTGCATTTCCTACTAAGGAATATTCAGATCAGGGATTCAGTTCCAACAGAACTTCCACAGGGAAGTTGTGAATGCTCCATCCCTGGTGGTGTTCAAGGCCAGGTTGGACATAGCCTTGGGTTGCATGGTTTAGTGGGAGGTGTCCCTGCCCATGGCAGGGCGGTTGGAACTAGATGATCTTAAGGTCCTTTCCAACCCTAACTATTCTATAATTCTATGACTCTATGACTTGCAAAGATGCTGAGACTGGTATAAATGGGAGCAAAAATACTCTTGGTACACTTTCGCATGAAGCCTTCAATAACTAGCCCCTCTGTCACCCATATATTCTCTCTTCTTTTACTAACAAGCACTCTTAGCCAGCATTTTATCATGTTCCTTGGCATAATTATGGTTATTTAAGCCATAAGCTACTACTTGCTAAGGATTTCTTTCTTCAGTTTTAAAAAGCAATTAATAAAGGCCAAAAGGGAAATATCTTAATATACTATAATTTGATTAAATTTTGTGGGGTTTTTGTTTCCCTTTTAAAATGCCAATGCTTTTGTTACCTCTTGCACGTAAAGATGGAGAAAAAAATTACTTGGCAAGATTTCCATCATGTTGATTCTTCTGGGTTCTCAAATATTATGATCCATGGAAAGTCTGGATTCATGCTTACTTCTACTCTTCATTAAGTCAGTTGTAGTTGAATTGCTGCTAGGGCAGGCTGCTGATACAGTAGGTGGGCATGCTGAATAAAATACATACCACAGCTGTACCTGCACTTGTCACAGAGCCAACCTGCTTTACTCCAGTCTGTTCTCCACTGCTTCCTGGTCATAGCCCATCTGTTTCTGAATTCATAAAATGCTGAAGAACACAAATATCTGAACTTATTATAGGTAACATGCTTCAATTAAATTCTAATTGCGGAGCTGAGCTAACAGGTAATGTATCTCTTTCAAATTTGTCAATAAAATAGACACCTGTCTGTAGATATTTCTGTTGAATTCAAAGGCTTTTCTCTGTAGTGGCGTCTACATATGGTGCACCTGGCCAATATTCTTGCAGTTGCAAACAAAATCAAAACCAAAAACAACTGCCAAACCAGAGTATGGAAGGTTACTAAGACAGATTAGATAAAACCCCACATAGAGGGAGAGGTTCCACAGTAGGAGCACTTACAGGTGAAGTAAGCCAGACAGCTATTGACCTGAAGTTTACCAATAGCTTGAGAGAGTGCTTTACTTTTCAGCTGGATTCAGTGATAACATAGAATGATAGTGCACATAGAAAGGATGAAACTAATACAAGCTTACCATGTACATATAATTTTTGTACTGAAAACCACCTCACTTTACAAGGTCAGTTTCCTAAAAACTAAGAATTAGAGTAACTCAGCAGGCTGTCAATAACTGATTTAATAGGAACAGACTTTAAACAGAAAAAGCCAGTGAGGGATATATCCCCAGGAAATTTGCTGAGGATACCTACAGTAACTCTGATTAAACTATCTGTCCTCTGGATGTCATCATTGCTCTTTTTATATCCTGTTGGTTAAAGGTGTATTTATGTAGAATACAGCTGCAGTCCTAAGGAAGCTGGCTTGGGTGCATCATTTTTGGTAGCTCAGTGCATTTCTAATTAGAACTGAATACACAAGTGTGTGGTCCAGATCATTACTACTTATAATCTACAATGAGCTGTTTTCTATAATGCAATGCAAAAAAGAAGGGCCCCTGCACACATTTCATTTGATGTGGATTCACGTCTCTGCTTCATGCTTCTTCACAAAAAGATTTCCATCTTTCCATCTGCGCAGCTGAGATCTAGCTGCCAGTCAGCAATAACATTTGCAGGATTTGCAAAAATCTTTGCCTTAGCATAGAACCAGAATTGAAAATTTCAAAATAAGGCGCTTGGTTTCTCGGGGGGGGGGAATACTCCATTAGCACTGATGCACCAGAGGAAAAAGGAAAAAAATGAAATTTACCTTACAATGGCAAGGTCAACCCTGAGAGATTTGATCAAAAGCACAAACCAAAGTAGGGCACTGCAGAGGTTTACCAGATGAGAACTTTTATAGGATATCACAGTGAAATAGTCTAAGTAGAAGCAGATTCTAGGATGAAGCATTGTCCCAGCATGAGGCATAAGGCTGAATTAAAACCTTCTCAGTACCTTTCAAATAATGATTCTAAAGACGAGGAGGGCTGTCTTGGTGCAGTTGGGTCTGCTGACAGAATGAACTTGCCCCTGCCAGCTAGTAAAGGAGACTGTCACCTTTACACTTCCTTTCCTGAGCTGTGCCAACTGTTTCTCAGCTGCTGTCAGTATCCAACCTGAAACACCTAAACCAGTGTCAATTTTAGCAGCACAGGGATGACTCCAGAATTCTTAGAAATGAAAGTATGATGTCCTTCTTCCTTTCGTATGGCCTTGCACACAAGGTGAGTTGTCAGACAACTACATTGCACCAAAAAACCCTACAGCATTCACTGAGCTTTGTGGAGCTTCCAGAAAGAGACACTGCCCAAGCTCTACAAGGTAATGCTTAACAAATTCCTTCCCAGGAATAAACACTCCTCTCCCAAAACTGATGGAGGTTGAATTTTGCACAGAGGGAGGAGGATAGGTGCTTTATCTGAAGTATTAGATGCCATTCAGCAAATTTCTTACATTTAAGTCTACAGAAAGCACCTAGACCGAGCCTTGCAAGAAACAGAGATGCTTTCAATGTTGAGCTTCTGAGCTCCTGGTCAGCCAAGCAAAGGGACACTTATAGTCTGCTATTTTGTTATGTGCTTCTGATTTTGGGAACACTCAAAAGCCTCATACTGTTAGCAGGGTTGAAAAACATAGCATTTTTTCATGTCACAGCCCTGTAAGGATTTTTATTTTTTTATATTTTATATTCTTGTAAGTAGCTCCCATGTGGAACACAGGTAAGTGAACTAAGTGGGCAAATCCCTCACAAAGAGCACTTACCTTTCTTTCGAGGAAGAGGTGGAGGGTTCCTTCATCCTTCCATGAAATAACTAGTAGGTAGCACATCAACTTCTGAGGAAAAAGGACATTTTTCAGGGGTTCTTCTGTTTAACCAGAAACACAGCTACAGGTGACAGAACAGAAACAAATGTCACGATTTGCCTCTTCCAGGGAAGTGCCTCAGCCATGAATAACGTGGTGTGTACTTGCTCTGTTACTTTAGTCCAATCAATCCTTTCAGTTTCATGGAAGTGGAGGAGCTCAAGATAAAGTTTCCTTCCTCATAACCCAACAGCCTCTATCTAGAGGCAAGAGCACTTCTGTGGGAGGCAGGAGGTGCAAAGTTAAATACCTTCAGACAATAAGGTATTTGGAGCCTGCAAATAGCTGCCCTGCTGTGCTAGAGCCGGCACGGACACTGCCCTGGCCATGGTGTGGAAGGATGACTGCTGGAGGTCTCTTTGAAAAAAGATGTCTCTGTCTCCGCCTTCACTAAAGGACTTCTGTTGCTAGGTAAACATCCTAAAATACTCCAGGGCATCCCTACTGGCTTGCTTTAACACTGCTCTACAGTCAGTCTGCTGGGTTTTGTGCATTTTCCAGAAAAAGTAGATCAGAGCCCCTCTGCCTTCTTGTCACAGCTGCAGGACAAGGGTCAACACTGATCTGAACATGGCAGAGCTGCATCAGCCCATACTGGAGGCTCGAGCTTTGTTGAAGGCTTATTGGTTTGGATGTAGGACAGCTGGCCTTGGTTTCATTCAGGATGCAGAGAGAAGCCTTATACATCGAATAGGGCTGTGTGAATATCTCACTGGCTATCACACAGCCAAACCCCTTGGAGGATGTGCACTTTAGCTGCCCCACATCATCTTTTCTTGACTACCCAGTATTTTTAGAGGAGTCAATTCATTGATTGCAGTTAGTACACCATCCTGTAGTGAAGTATGAAGAAGCATTATTAAAAGAAGTATTTTAGGATATTCAGTCTATTGTTTCTAAGCATCCTTTGGAGATGCAAAAACATGGCTAGAAAAATAACTTTGATGTGCCACCCCATTTCAACACTGGAGTTTTGCTTTGCATGTTAATGTGTATGTTTTCATGCCTCAGCTACACTAACTGTGCTGCTTTCCTGTTTCTATTTATTTTGGAAGCAGTATATGTTTACTAAATCAGTCGAAAAGTGTTAATGATGAGTTCACAGAATACTAATGTGGATTCAAATTACTTTCACATGAATCAAGACAAATTAAAAAATACTATTTGATCATAAATTGCTTCAAATCCCTGTCATGAGAATTCTAGTATCTCAAAATAAAGATTCTTTTTTTTCATTTTTAAATATCATATTAGATACTTAAATTGATCAGAAAGGTGTGGGCATAACATTTGGATTATCTCTAGTTCATGTAACAGAAAAGAATCACATAAACCCTCCTGGTGTGTGTATGTGTGGCAAGGGGAGATGATGTCAAAACTATTTGCCTGACAAGCTATGGCTCTTCCATGTGCCTGAAAAGGAAGAAGGAGACAAGTAAGTGCTAGAGAAAGAGTAATGACATGGGTACAGCCAGCCCTGACTAGTAGCATATAATTCAGCCCTTAGAAATAGATGTGAAACCTGAACACCAGTAAACTGCATGGACACTGGGTCAAAATGTTTCCAACAGAAATTTTTAATGCTCTCCAGAAAATTCACTGAAACTGAATTCCAAAGATGAGCCAATTTCAGTGACACTTCAGCTTGGTCCTGTCTTGATCTGAACAACTCTCTTGAACAACTCTCTTGAAACAGGTGACCCTGCCCCTATATTCTGCTCTTGTGAGACCCCACTTGCACAGTTCTGGTGTCCCCAACATAAGAAGGACATGGAACTGTCGGAACAAGTCCAGAGGCCACGAGGATGATCAGGGGACTGGAGCACCTCCCTTATGAAGATAGGATGAGAAAGTTCTGTTCAGTTTGGAGAAGCTACATGGAGACCTCATAGCAGCCTTCCAGTATCTAAAGGGGGCCTACAAGGATGCTGGAGAGCAGCTCTTCATTAGGGACTGTAGTGATAGGACAAGGGGCGATGTGTTTAAACATAAACAGGGAAAGTTCAGGTTAGACATTAGCAAGAATTTCTTCCCTGTGAGGTTGGTGAGGCACTGGCACAGGGTGCCCCAGAGAAGCTGTGGCTGCCCCATCCCTGGTAGTGTTCAAAGCCAGGCTGGACATGGCTTGGAGCAACCTGGTCTAGTAGAAGATGTCACTGCCAATGGCAGGGGGGTGAAACTGGATGAGCTGGTTGTCCCTTCCATCTCAAACCATCCTATGATTGATTCTATGATTTTACTTAGAGACAAACCAAATGACAAAAAGACAAAGAAAAATACAAAATTAAAAGACAAACGACGTTTTACCCATTGATTGTTGCCAAAGCAAAAGAATTTCAGAAGTCTCCTGCACCTGATACTTGGGCCCACTTGGGACCTATTGTTTGTGTCTACTGAATTTAAATTATGAGCTAGAGATGAATTTATGTTATGTCGTGAAGTATCTGAACAGAGAAGAAAGTCTGTGTCTCTAGAGGAAATCAAGGCAGACAACTGTATTCCCCTCCATACCAAGAGTAGGGAAAGAGCAGATGAGAAACACTGTCACTTTTTGACTAACACTGGATCAGGTGTTTGCAAGGCCTGGTGTTTTGGGTGCATTTATGAACTCACTATTCACTCGCTGTTGACCTCACAAAACTGCCTTTCCAAAGGACAATACAATTCCCCTCACCTCTGGATACACAGGGAGGTTCATATGCCTTTCACTACTGTCTGAGTACTCCTGCCCAGACAACCAATTACCACTAGGGCAGGGATTTAAAGTATTCTTGAAGCCTTGTAAAGCTTTTCTTTGCCATCTTCATTGATACCCCAAGCTTTACCCTTCATCTCTCAGTCACAGACATGAATATATAGTCTGCCTATATCATTCCTTGTGTTTTAGTAAATTCTTACTCATATTGCCTTGTTCAGTCTATACAGTGGGCAGACAGTTGTACCTGATGTTATCATAATACCTTCTGAATTCCTCCACAGCCCTCTCCTAACCTCCTTCCTGTGTTCTATTCCACCATATCACATAGAATTTGCTTTGTAATTTTGCCTTGGCTTTATTATCAAACCATGCCCTACATAAAAAATATCCTCTTTCTCGGTACATCTGAGTATAACCAAGCTAGTGAAGCTTTAATGTAGTCTTTGGGCATTTCAACCATTTGTTCATGGCAAAACCCTGTAGAGATTTTCTTTTCCACCCTCATTACTTCCACGTAAATAATCCTTTCTGAATCCATGTTCATGACTAAAGGGGAAATACTTCATATTTATCAAAGGGTAAGAGCACACAAAAACTTTCACTGGTCCTACTCCAGGAGGTTTTGCAGTATCTTGTTTATGTAGCCTTGTTCTACTTCAGCATCTCAAAACAGGCTGGGTCTACCCTGCCAAGCTTTTATACTCCACAGTATGTCCTCCATCCCCCCCTGGTACTATTACTGTAATTCAGATGCACAGGCAGATGCTGTGCACCTTCTTCTGTAGAGCCATATTTCCTCTGTTAGAAAAACTAGATCTGTGTGTAGGCAGATTGCTACTAAATATCCCAAAGTCCCACAGCTGAAGTTGCAGGGGATTTGTCTTTGCATTATCTGGCTATTAAAATAGATCACCAGGACACATCATTCATTTAGTGAGCATACCCTGTGATGCCATGACTCCTCTGCTGTCCTCTGTGCTGCTCTTTTGGAGAGCTAGCTATGTACACAAACACATCCCTTCAGGTCAGACTGAAATCCATTTCTTCCCCATACCCTATCTTTGCGCTATTAGCAAGAGATTCTTAGAGGACAAGAATAAGAAACATGAATAAGAAACATGGCAAAACAGAAATCCCTGTGCATACTCTGTCAGCTTCCAGCAATCAGCTGCTTAAAGGACTTTCTGAAGTAGAGCTTGCCACAGTACCGTCATGTTAATAGTCCCCCATGGACTTATCGTCAGTAATATATCTTATTTTTTTGAACTCATAACATCCCGTGGAATGAGTTCCACAACATAATTATGCCCTGCGTGACAAAAGTTTGCTTTAAATTCCCTGAGTGATAATATTGGAACCCCCTTAGGTCCTGTATTGTCAGAAACAATGCATTAGTCACTCCCTAATCATTTTCTCTATGACGCTCATTATTGTGAATGTCTTTTTCCCCTTTGTGGATCCTCTGAAGGGTCTGGATTATTTACTCTCTCCCTGTTATCTTTCCCTGTACCTTTCTTAGTTCCATCCCATTGAAATACAGCAATCAAGCAAATACAAGATTCAAGATGAGGGCACATGAGAAATGTGAATAGCATAGATTTTATCAGTCTGATTTGACTGGCCTTTCTCCTGACTGAATTGCACTTAGCAAGTTTGGCCATCATCAGGACAAAAATAAAGTCAGCAATTAAAAGAGTATTGTCTAGCAAATGGTAGCAGTAACAAATAGACAGGTTTCTCAAGGAACAGCATGAAACAAAAAAAAACAAGTGTAATAAAAAATAATCACAAGACAATTTCCAAAGTGAACAGTCAGTTCTTTCCTCCAACCTATAGTGAAAGCTTCTTTGCTCTGGGAGGAAATTCTCATGGAACTTTGCCACTTCAGGGGAATGAAAAATCAAGGGAAATGCAGAGCTGATTCTTGAGGTCTCTGTGATACCACAGACAATTGCTTCTGCTCTGCTGTTGACCCCTTGAACGGGATTTCAGAAAATCTATGCATTTAAGAAACACTACATGACAGCTTATTACTTGCTAGAACTGCCACTTATCCCTGGCTGCAAGTGACTCAGCTGAACACATATCGTCTCCTACATTATGATGTATCTGTTAGCAACAAGATTGGTTTTCTTATGCATGGTCAGCACAACACTTTTTCTCTTCCAAAGACAAAAAGCTAAGATATATTTAGGTTGAAGAGCTCAGTATTTTAATAAGACCCTTCTTGAGGCACCTGCAGCTCTGGACACTCTCAAAGCACCTATACCAGGAGCTGGGCTCCTCAGTATTACTTGCTTTGTGATTACAAACTCTAGTCATTCCTCCATCATTCAGAGCAGAATGGATACAACCCTTCACTAGGACAAAGCATGTTTACAGTCACAGCTAGCAGGAGGCAAAATCCTAGCAAGGATGTAACAGCCTGCAACTGGTTCAGTCCCGTCACAGGCTGAGTCTGACACAGCCCATGTGACCATTATAAACTGCCTTGTCCTCATTATGGTTTTCTCTTACTCTTTTTCCCTAGTGAAATAAAACTTTCTTCTTCAAGAAGTGGCTTTTACACAGCAGCTAATAACCAATTTAAAAGCCAGTAATTGAGGTACTTCACTGGGATCTGGAATTGCCTTCTTCAAACCACCCTTAAGAATTAGCACCCTTAATGATCTCTAGAATTAAGCACCCAGGCTCTTGTCTGATGCAGAGAACCTGTGCAGGTGACAGAGATCCAGACAAGCTGTCAATAATTATGGAAGAATATACTCCCACATATCATGCCCAGCAAAACTGAAAGCATTGCTGTTGACTTTGATCTTTAAGTCTGTAGATACTTGGATATTCTTCGAGGAAACATATATATGCCAAATTTCCTGCTATCATTAAGAAAACATTAAACAAGTTAAACAGACATCTCTTGTTCTGCTGTCTTTACTAGCCTAAAAGTTCATCTGTCAATTAACAGATAGCTATGGCAAATCCCATGGAAAATGTATGTGAAAATAACTTATTTCCCTATGCTTCCGAATAGGGATGGAAAAATGGGGCGTGCTGTTACTTATTTATTACTGAATAAGAGTTTCAAATGTCTTGTCAAGCACTGAAGTACTTGCATCTAGCTCCAGTGAGCATTCATCCCACTGCAGATACAAACCCCAAGCACCACCATTTCCTAAGGGCAAAGCCTCCTCTGCCACAGCCGTAAACCTGGCTGGACTCCAGGGCCCTCCTGCCACAAAGGCTACCTCAAACTCATGCCATGGGTCCAAGCTGAGAAGAATGACTCCTTAGAGAGAGCATCCAGCCAGAACCTTCTGACCTCCACACACTCTTTCCTTCTTTCTTGCTCTCATCTTTAAGATTGAGCATAATTGCTTTTGCAATAGAAGTGATGCTGATTCGAAAAATGAGTCCTCAGGGCAGAAGGAACGCACTAATGCATATCACTAGTGCAACACTAGCAAACCAGATCAGCAGGCCAAGACTGGCAAGCCAGTTTCTTGAGAGGACAACGACTAGCTCAATACTGTCTGTTCTGTAGCTTAAGATACTAAGTTTGAATGGTAATTTACACTGCACAGATAAAACAAGACATGGTGTGAGGTGACAGAATCATGGAATCATTTGGGTTGGGAAAGATCTTGATGATCGTTAAATCCCACCACTGACGTAACACTGCCAGGTCCTCCACTAAACCATGTCCCTCGGCACCACATCTACATGTCTTTAAAATACCTCCAGGGATGGTGGCACCACCACTTCCCTGGGGAGCCTGTTCCAGTCCTTGACAACTCTTTCAGTGAAGAAACTCTTACTAAAATCTAGTCTAAACTTCCCCTGGTACAACTCAATGCCATTATTTCTACTACTATCACTTGTTACTTGGGACAAGAGACCAACATGGAAGATGAAGACTCTTCTCCGGCTGGAATTTTGAAGGTACTTTTAGGGGATCTGTTCACAGGGTATGGCCACGGAAGAAGGCAAAGAAAGACTGCATAAGTCAGTTTTGACGCTAGCTTGTGGCATGGGACATACAGTGATGCAGGGAAGGAGGACAAAAAGATTCTGGTAACCACCTAAAAAAAACTGCTGTCAAAAATAATTGCATCTGCATTTTGAATTAATATTTATTTGGAAGTTTTGCATGACATTCTGTTAAATAACAACACTACTCAAAAGAGATTAACAGTAAAACATTAAAAAATTACTAAACCACTACTATTGTTTATCATATGCGAATACAGGTGCATATAGTAGTATTTCCAATGTTTCTACTGATTTTTCTAAAGCCCCTTTTTGAATACATTCAGAACAGGAATTGAAGGAAACATATTTATATGTCCAGGAGAGAAAATACTTCAAACTGGCCACTGAAAAGGTATGTAAGGAAAGAAAATGGTCAAAAAAAAAAAAAAAACAAAACAAACCCAAAAACCAAAACCACCAAAAACCCCAACATTGAAGAGATAAGGACTAGTCAGCTGTAATGTGCTGTTTGAATCAGCTTATAAAACAAAGTAATATTCTTAAAAAGGCTTTAATACAGGCAGACTCAAAGTCAGATATGTCAGAAGAGAAAATGTAGGTCACACTAACAACACAGAATACCATATCCTGAAATGCAGTGACACTGAAAAGGACTTCAGAAAATCAATTTACCATGAATTCCCTATGCAATCTATGGGCTAAGGTTAATGCAATACTTGCATGATTATGCAGGAGACCATGATATTACAGGTACGTATCACTGACGGGGCCAGCATTGCTACGTCCGGTTCTGGTATCCAATTTTCAAATAATGATGACTCCGGAATATTGCAAGGGAGTCAAGAATGAGTCACTAAATTACTTGAAATTGTGGAAGCCTTACCTGTGCATATTAAACTGCAGACAGTTTAAATCAAAAAAGGCAGGGATAACTCATCCCAGCAAAGTGCTGGAAAGGGACAGTCCTGACACCAGTGGATTTTCAGCCAGGGAGCAAAGTAATTAATGATTAAGAAATAGGAGGTAGACAAATGCAGGTTGGAAAACAATTTGTCTTTTTTTTTTTTTAATGAGTAAATATTAGGTTAAAATTACTTGCTTGAGAGCAGTGGATGCAATAAGCTGATGTCTTTTCAGTGTGAACAACAGCCTTAACAAAAGATACACTGCAGCTTATCTGTGACACAGGGGCCGAAATCACATGGCTGGCATGATGTAAAAAATAACACTAGATGTTCTTAATAAACGTAAAGCCTCAAAATCATGATACATTCACCAGAGTATAGATATTTTGACACAAAGAGGAAGCAGAAGTGAGGGGAAAAAATGTTTATGTTTACATGGCAAGCTGTTTACCAGACAGCATTCAAAACAGCCCCCCCCACCTCAGCTGAAACCCAAACAAAAATACACATGCCACTGCCTCAAAAAACGCAGGACAGGAATTAGGTCTGTGAAAAAACTTCACAAGCAAGCAGTCAAAACAAAAATACGTAATACTTTCATACATGTGCACAGTCTGAGGCCCATACCCAAGAAGCAGGAGGACTGAAGGAGGAACAAATGAGTTTTTAAGGATGTCGTGTTCAAAGACCCCAAATATTTTTATTTACACTGATATTCAAAATTTGATTTTAAGTTATCATTTCAGCACATCTGTTCTCCCACGTAAGAAAAATAAATCACTATTAAAGCCTGTTTTCAAGGCAGAAGGTGCTGCAACATTTGTGTTTGGGAGCAACAGCTCTCCAGAACTGGCTGGTGGGCATGCAAAGATTTTTGAGGAAGTGTCGGAGAAACTAATTAAAAACCCCTACATCTTTGCTCATTGCCATCAGCTGCTGGAGTGCTGGAAGCTGCTGTATGAGTACTAGCTTTAAAAACCCTGTTGAGCTTGCCTTGAAAATTGCAGCCTGCTAAACTCGACTGCCAGGAAAACATAACTCAGAGCAAAAATAAAGTATGAAAACAACCAGATTTTCATTACATAAAAGACAGAGAAGAGTGCAGAGCTTTTTAAAGGAAAAAGAAGGCTCAGAAACTTAAATGTTTCAGAACTGCCTCAAGCATAAGCACATCTGATTAATCTACTGCTCTTTCTGAAAACAGCTGATAGCCTTCATCGCAAAAAGTGACAAAGGGAACAAAACCAACTTGGGAAGTAAAAGTCACCAAAGAGAAGGAAGAAGAAAAGGCTTTCAACTGCTTTGACAATGAAGTGACTTAAAGAACTGTGTTAGGTGCAGCGTTGTTTAATATGTTAGCAAACAGAAGGGGTTTCAAAATCCAGCTGATAACGTTGGAATTTGATATAATTATTGAGACTTGTCCAATATTACGAACAACTTCAGAAGGACCTAATAAACTAACTAAACAGGCAGAGAGATGGCAAATGAAGGTCACTGGAGAGAGGCACATGTGAATGCATATTAGAAAGAATTACTCCCATGCATCTGTGCTAAAAGGCCTGCACTGACACCGCCTTCAAGCACATACAAAACCATATTTGTGGGTAGTGCTATTGACGTTGCTAGAAGAGCTCCGGTAGGGAAACAACATGCTTGTCTGGATCAGGACCCACGCTGAATTTGTGACTGTTGTGGGGGGAGGTGAATCAGAGTAAAACTGTGGGCAGCTGGCTGACAATCTGTCTGCATGCAAGAACAGGCAAAGAAATAAAGCAAACCAAAACATGTTCTTTCTGCTCCACCATAAACAACTCGACCACGAAAAGAAAGACTAGGTACAACTAAACTAGGAAATAGTGGGGCCATTACAATTTCATTTTGTAAAGGAGTGATTTGGCCTTTCTGCTCAGCATAGCCCAAGGAATTGCAGAAATGAAATGGGTTCCAGAAGAGGCCACAGAAATGATTAGCTTGCTGAGGAGAGAGCAGAGGGAGGCTCACCCCCGGTGATGCGTCCATCCGCTCCCTGCAAGAGCCGAGCTGCCATCAGGAGACTCTGGTAAGAAGCTTTAGCAAATGAACCCGAGGGAATTATCCTGGTGAATTACCCTGGGGATGCATGGGAGGGTCAGAGAAGTGTGGTGAAGTCACATCTTCTGCAGCATGCTCCCAGCCCCTGAGAGAGGACTAAACCCAGGGAGGCTGTAAGACGTCCCTAAGCCAGAACCAGCCCCATGGGCCCCTCTGCCCCTGGAGTGAGGAAGACCTGCTGGCACAAGGGATTTTGAAACCTTCTTCAGGATAAGAGCCAAATGCATTAAGCACCTCAGGAAATGTAGCTGAGCTCCAGGAAAATGGGGGCCCTATGCAGACTTGGGTGCATGACTATGGAGCAAGTTTTAAGACTAAGAAAAAAGGGTTTATCTTCATAATGGAAAAAATAACATTTTAATATAACTAAGTTTCAGAAGATATTAGTGACAAAATGGAAATTGTTCGGTATTTGCTAGTATAATAAGCAGATACAGAACAGAATAAAAAGATATCTGCGTGTTTTACATTATGCTTTTATGTACTGTGCATTGAGCTTGCCTAAGAGCTAAACAGCATTTGATTTGTGCCTAACAATAACTAGGAAAAGGATTGCCAATTAAGAATGTGGGGCATCTATTTTTAACGAAATGTTTTTAAACTTTTGGCTAACTATGAGAGAAAGGCAGTGCCATCTGTTGGGGAAACCCAGCCGGTTCAGGAAAGCACAGCGGGCACGTCGTTGCACTGCCTTCGGTAGAACAAAAGCCCCTTTAGAGTCAGGACATGACAAGCCTGGTTTAAGGCAGAAGAAACTTTTGCTGGTGATAAGACAGGAGAGTGAAAACAGTCTGGATGGATTCAACACCGAATGGCGTTAACCAGCAGCTATTAGGTGTATTTAGTACCTCTGCACTCTTTCATTTGGTACTTCCATGTGCAGGCTGAAGAAGCCACTGTGGGATAAATCCACACGACTTCAGACTTTGCAGCAGCAGCAGAAATTTTCCTTCCTTGCTGCTTCATGAGTCAGCACTTCTGATGTCAAGACTTCACCCCCAAATTGAAACGAGCAGCAGTCCTGTGTGGGAGGAAGATAAAGCTGAGCTCCACAAAGGGACAAGCTGGCAAGCTTAGATGGTCTGTCAGTAATTGGGACTTGTGTAATTTTTACTCGGTGTTTGCAGACTGCTAGTGATTTTGCTTTAAATACGCAGCAGTTGGATGGTTGTGTAGTCAAGTGCAAGTTTTGATCCTTGCACTGAATTTGAAAGCCAATGTATTTAACATTTAAATACACTGCATTCACCTTGTGCATTATTTAGTCACACCAGACTTTCTAGAGATGAATGTATATTCTCACATCCACACAGGCATAGCAGCACAAACACACCTATGCATATCAGCTGTCTTTCAGCTGACCATGCTTTTCTGTAGCTATTTAGCATGTTCATGTTTTGCATATTTTCATTTACAGGTCAGGGTAGGGCAATGGATATCAAACATGGACCATTTTTTTTCCCAGAGAGGGACTGACACATCGACTAGAATCATGTTGATGGTTATTCAACAGAACTGCGGTAGCCGCTATTTTTGCTCCGTTCCCACAGCAGCAATAAAACAGTAGCACAAAACAGAAAGTGACATACCAGATACATTGAACAGCAGCTGTCCTTAAAAACCAAGCAGCCCCCGTGGACTGATTTGCCATTAGCAAATGGCTATTTAATTTTTATTTTTTTTTTTTTTTTTTACTAAGGCGGTGTAATTAAAGAAGGGGAAAAAGTGGGATCATATAGCAGGAAGAGACCAGAAATACATTTCCTCAGTTGAATAATTGTGCTTTGAGAGATGCGTGGAGAGGAATGCTTCAATAAGGTGTTTTCTTTAAGAAAAGATTAGCAGGAACAGCAGGTGACAGTCTCAAGCTTCCCTCTCCAGTCCTTGCCTGATTGGTAAAAAAAAATTAAATCATTTTTTTAGCCAATACCAAAGCAAGCAGTAGTGCATAAAAGCCACAAAAATGGTAAAAACATACATCAAATGTGCCCTGGGGCAGGATTAATGCATAGACAAGCTTTTGGAAAAGAATATTTTTCTTTTTTTGAAGATAAAAGTATTTTGAACTGAGCCAGGAAGACTTATTTTTATGGTGTTGTATGCTGCCCTGTTTTAAGTATTGTGCATCATAAGATATGAAATGAAAAAGGCACTTGTCTGGTGCCAAAGGGGAGAGGGAGTTTAAAGAGCCACTCACAGAAATACCACTTCACTTGTACCAAGTGTACTCTGATCATTTTTTCTTGCACACTTCCAGAGTTCAGCTAGGAAATCCAAGCACAGAGAATATTAATCTTTGATGAAGCAAACCAAAAATTGTATAGGCTTGGATTGCACCATAATTATATTGTATTCAAATGCCAGCCTCCTTTCTGAATAAATGCATTGAAAGTATACTGTGGGACAGTGTTCTGTGGGGAGACTGAACTAAACAGCACTTTCAAACTCAAGATGAAAATTCAGGCCAACCAGAACCAGAATGGGAGCTAAAATTATTCAATAACCCTATCTGCATTGTGATAGTAGCCTTTTTTTTTCATAGCATATGTTCACAGATTTGTCATCATCATCTGCTGTCAGACTAGTGGCAAATAAAGACTTACAGATTTTCCTAGGCTTTTCACATCTCTGTTTGTTCCAGCAGTAACATCTCCTGCTTGCCTTTTATTCAGTATGTCTGGCATGTTCTAGTAATTCTCAGTCCTGATAAGATCTTGTGCCCTTGATACTTGTTTGCTTGGCTTTTTAAAACAGATGTACAGCAATCATCATCTTTTTTCCTCCTTCATTTTATCTGTATTATGTTTAATTATTCTGATTTAGGAAGGACAGGAGTCCCTTTCTATATCCTGCACACACCCTCAACAATTTAAGATTCAAGTCAATCTTTTATTTAATATCAACACAAAACTCCAGCTGTATTTGATAATGGATGAATATGTAACAATCAGCATAGCAAAGCTTCTTGCATGTCAGGATGACTCTCAAGTCTTAATCATCTCTCCTATTCTGATTTTCACTGGGAGAAGGCAAAGGGGTACAGGTTAGGAGCATGCCACAGCATGCTGTAATAGGTCTGGATGATCTGAACAAGAAGGCACAGGGACTACAGGGTACAGCCCTAAAGTGTCTTATGGATTTGGATATTTACAGCATTGGAATGGATTTTTTATGCCCCAAACCTCAGGAACTAGCAGAATGGAAAATTAATTTCCGAAGTGTGAAAGCAAGTGAGTATTAGCTAGCATTACATGTGCCCACCATTAGAATTCTTTCATCATACAAAATAAGGCAGTTTTACTCAAAAAATATTATTCTATCTAGTCAGGCCTGGATCAGCAAGCAAGGTAAATGTGTTCAGGACTCCACATCGTAGTGGGGTGACCCAAGTGAGTAAAGACAAAATTGTATTAAAAAAAGTGCATTGTCAGTGTTCACAATAGGTCAAACCCATCCACTAAGTAAATTGGACTTACCTTAGGGATGCTGTACCAAACATGCAGATTTTAAGGCTATGAGTAAGTTTCTCTGATACAGATAGGAACTTTAACCTCAGTGAAGGAAGTGTCTGCCTGAAGGAGCCTGAAGATGCAAATAATCACTAGCAGGTGATGAGTGCCTGTGCTGAATGATCCCATTTAAAATCCTGCCAGGCATCTATTTGCCTCTTCAGCTCCTTAGTTACTTTTGTGTATCTGGCCTTTGTCATTTGGAGAGTCTTTGGTTTATTCTTCTTTCTATAGTCTTTTGTCTTTGAAGGACTGATTTATTGCTACCTGATATGAGCTACATAATCCAGCAAAATTGCCTTGTCTCAACAGTTTATAGTTCTGCTCAAGATTTATATTTCATCCATCCTTTCAAAGAAAGTACTTGCTTTTTCTTCTTTCCAATTTTAAATGTTTGCCTATTCAGAAATAAAATCCTCTTTTAGGAAAGGAAATTAACCTAAAAACTGAATCACTTGAAACTCTGAGATGGCTCAATTAGGACCTGCATTTCGTAACCTAAAACCATACATGTTGCCTGCCATCTATGTTGCCCTGTGCATTTTTCCTAATGCAGTTGGATTGTTCTTGTACTTCACTCCAGCTTTTCCTCACAACTTCTTCACCTTCTGCCCAAACTTCCCTTTTTGAAGTTTCACCTTTTTTAAAACCCTGTGACCAACAAAATTTTCATTGGTCCTACCCTGCCATTCACTCCCTCTTGAATCTCTGTGATTCTTTTTTGACCACTGCTTGGGATGAGCATTCTACCTCCTGGGCAACTATGCCCACGAATAATTGTCTCCTCAATTGCTTAATCTCTTACCTGTCATCTTTCACTAGTCTTTGTTCACACACTGAAGTCCCTTTCTTCCCTCCCAAATATGGATTCTGTGTTAAAATCTGCATGAAGAAAATGTTCTGAAAGCTGCTATAATTACATATTGTTTCTGATGCAATGATGAATGCTGCAGTTAAATAGCTGTTTTACTTATTGGTAAATGACTCTATTAGAACAGCATAAACAGAGGTCTGCAAGCACCTTGCCTTGCCACCAAATACAGCACAGAAAGGGACACTCCTGAGAGCAGCAGCTTAATGCTTACTTGTGCATCAACAAATTGTGGAATTGCATGGGAAAACCATGAACAATTCTGTAGCTCAGAGAGCTTCAAGGAAGGGAACTCCAACCAAAGACTTCTCACCACCTTCCAAAATTGCCCAGTGCCTAAACTGACTCTCCGTTACCCCTGTTTGGAGCCCTAAGTCTGCTGGACAGCACTATTGCACCAAGGAATGGCTGGAGGAGTAGAACATGGTCCTATAGATCTAAATGTCCAGTGAATCATTGAGGCTGTGCAGAGGGGAAAGGGGACACGGCTTGGCTTTTTCTTCTGCAGAATTCTAGGTCCCAGCTGTTGAGTCTGGAAGACAGTCACATTGGTACTTTAAGAAGCCAAAATAATCATCAACATCCTCTCCTTTGTGGATACACTCATGAACAAATACAGGAAAGTGGCCAAACAAGCAGTATTCACAGCAATAAAACACACATTCAGAGTGAGAATGTTTTAGAAATTAAAAGCCTATGAAAAATCAGGTGACCTTTACATGGACCCTTTTACTCACCTGTATAGCTACACTTTTTTTGCCTCAGCTACTTTTCTTCAAAGGTGTCAGAAGTCCTGCATCCTCTACATCAGCAGAAGGCACAGATACCTGCTGTCTTTTAACAATCAGCCCATTAAGTTTGATGCCACTGATCTCTGCAGCACTGCTTACTATTCATAAAACATATTCAACATTTCAAGAGTGTTTTTTATGTTTCTTTTCAAACCAAGTATTTCTGATTAACAGTCAGTTCAATTCCTATCGCAGTTTGCATCTAAACCTTTATAAGGTTTATAATAATCTTCTCTACCTAAAGCAAGAGTGATGACTACTTCAGGTGTGCAAGCAAATATTTTTAAGTACAGAACACAATCAGGAGTGGCCAGATAGGCTTTACTGCTCTCAACTAAGCTACATATGGGATTTCTGATGCGATCATTCATGTTTATGATGACTGTTGACCCAACATCTGCTTTTACCATATCGGACTGTGAATATTTCAGATCAACAGCTGAAATCCAGATGTGTTTGTGTCATGAGCTCTGTGCACTCTATTTCAAATGATTTGTCTTTAAAACAGAATTACGGATGCACTCACGCTTGCAACAGTATCCTGAAATGTTCCTTGTGCACAGCAGAGCTTTTGCGCAGAATCCAGCCACCTGGGTCCAAATTCCCTAACACCCTGGGCAAGAGGCATGTGCAGAAAGGACTCCCTTTCTTCTCAGCTCACAGCTGTAAGTACAAGACAAACCATCATCACATTCTATGCCATTATTATCCCTACTTCTAATTTAATTCTTTTGCATTCAACCCCCCCAAACTTCTTCTCTACTGTCTCTCCTCTAAAGATAGCATGACACTTTATATATGGTCACAAAATCAATCAAAACCATGTAAATTTTTTTTCCATGTCACTCTACACAGCTGGATAATATTAAAAAAAAAATGATTTAAACAAGCAGTACATTTGTAATCTGCCATGTTTTATCAATTATCCTGTTTCTGTCTGTTTTTTACTACTCAAGTTTAGGATTTCTGTCCTGGTCACTGCCTTCTCCCTCTTCCCCTCATGTAGGAGGAAAGGGATGAGAGCTGTAGGAGAGCTGGAGCAATGATGACATGTAGGGAACAAAAGGGGCAAGATGGGCTATGGATCATATCACATAAACTGCAGGTACAGCTATGCAAATTTTTTAAACTGGCTTTGTGAGGACCATGAGGTAAACACTAGACATGGGTAACTTTGCATATACCAAAGGCTTTAACATCACCCCCAGAATAGTGAAATGTTTCTGGTTACAACACAGGAAAGTTGTTGTTAAGGCTTAACTCCTACCAGAACTTCTTAAAAGACAAGTTATTAGCCTTTTTTCTTCATTTTATCATTCCACCAAGCCTGGGTACTAACTGGTTCCATAGATGGAATTTATGTGCATGAGAGAGCCACACATCCAGCAGCTCACTTGCACATGAAATCAAACATGGATGCCTGGACACTGGCATCCAGCTCTTACTAAGGTCCTCTATTTCTAAGAGAAAATAGCTGTTCAGAGATTTGACCAGCTCCATCTGGAGTTTAAAGCATTGCTACTTCAAAGGAGTACAGAGGACTGTTCATTTCTCTCTGTGTGGTAAAACATGCAGACTTGCTCTCTTGTTTACCATTTGTATGCTCCAATGTGGCTTTCAGACTCCCAGGAACATGACAGGGGAGCACAGGACTGTGCACAGCTACACAGCAGCTCTCCCCCAGTCACCAGGGTAGCCGTGCACAGCCCTGCTCCAGGCTGTAGCGAGAAGTATACCTTGAAGACAGAGAATAAACTCTTACTAGAGCTGCACTTCAGAACTGTGCCACACAGCTTAAAAACACTGAACTGAGTAGGGTAAAAAGATGGGAAAGAAATAGATAGTGCTCACCATAGCCAAAAGACATATACTTACCGATCTGGGTCACAAATGCAGTTTATTTTCCCAATTTCTGCTCATTAATACATTTATTGCATCATGTAGT
This sequence comes from Psilopsiagon aurifrons, assembly GCA_025447955.1. NCBI lineage: Eukaryota > Metazoa > Chordata > Aves > Psittaciformes > Psittacidae > Psilopsiagon > Psilopsiagon aurifrons. Next base: position 27,528 of record JAOEHY010011683.1, read on the forward strand.
TCAGACATTGCTAACTCCAGAAGCATGTTCCTTGTTCATTAAAGGTACCTGGCACTTCCCATATCCTAAGGAGAATTCATATTTTTAGACAAGAGCTCAAGTAAAAATGCTTTTAAGACAACAGCTACAACAATCAGGAGTTATTTAAACAAAAGTTTTTCACTGGAATATACTGATTCATGGAACCCTGCCCTTTCTTTTCTTTTCTCTCTTTTTTTTTTTTTTTTGGTAAGAACAAGGTCAAAGAAATATTTTTCAGAACTTTCCAGGGGGGAAAAAAAAAAAGCTATAGAGAATAAAGACATTACTGTATTCACCTGAGACACAGGAGACCCAGATTCAACTTAGAGCTTTACCAGATTTGATTTTAGCCTCAGTACATCCCAGGTGTATGCCCTGACTGATTGCATGCACCTCAGGCACTGGTACTGGCCCAGGGAATTGATGGAGGCTGGGAATTAAAAATGTTCCTTGGATACTCATTGAGAAAATTAAATAGAAAAACAAAATATAGAATTTCTTCCAACAGGGCTGAAATGCCCATTTAGGGTGATAAATATGCTTTAGCAATCCCCTTGAAAAAAAAAAATAAGGATCATAAGATCCTAATATCCCTAAGTCTGAGGAAAACTCCCTGTGACTTTATTAAGGGTTTTGTTTCGATGAATAGAGATTTTGGAGTTCAGGAGATGGCCCTGAAATTTCAGGGTCAAATCTCTTCAGTAGCACAACTGAACACAAAACAACCAAGCTCAAAGGAATCACCCAGGACTCTGAGATCCTACTCCTCCCCCTAGGGCATCACACAGCAATGTACAAGTTGCAGATGGGATGTGTGATTTGGCTTCTATTTGCCAAGATTCGGATTCCTGTTCTGATCCAGACTGGTATCATGCAGGATGCCACTGCAGACTCAGGAAATGCCATAAGATGCTACAAGTCCATGGTTTCTCAGACTCTATGTTTCCCACACTGCTTAGATTTACTTGTCAGTATTTTCCTGCTTGATAACTGCAGGGATGAGAATATTAGGAGTGGCAATCTAATCAGTGACCACTCTGGGCATTCAACCCGTCAGAGCTGAAAACTCATGAATGAACTGCAGTGGGTCAGTGATATGCTAACATATCAACCAGAGCAGAAGGCTCCTCTACATCAGGGTTTTTGTTTATCACACACCCAAGAGACAAATGGAAGAAATAGAATAAAATAAAACAAAAACCACAAGCCAAAACCAAACAAGGATCAAAACACCATATAACATAGTTATAGATAT